>JAYESA010000007.1:169758312-169915812 GCA_036927795.1 Iris macrosiphon | reverse complement strand
GCAGCGGATCCACAGAACAAATAAACCTTCAGTCTCCTCCTACAAACATCCCAAGTGTGTCCTGCCTTCCTGCAGTAGGCACAAGTGGGCACCCTCTGATCCTGACCCTGCTGTGCTGCCTTCTACACATAGGGACGCTTAGCCGGTCCCGCACTGCCACTCGTACTGCCTGAATCATCCCTGCCTCTCTTGGACTTGAGCTCCAAGTCATCCTCTGCTCTCTGAGCATCTTCTACTATCTGCTCGAAAGTTGCCTCGCGGTCGCTCCTGGTCAAAGACTTGACCGCCATGACCAAGCCCTTGCGAAACTTCCTCGCCTTTGCTGCCTCACTCAAGCCCTCTACAAATCTGCCCAGACGGCAGAACTCCGCTGCGTACTCGTCCACCGTCATGCTCCCTTGGACGAGTGCCTCAAACTGGCTCTCCAAAGCATTGAGCACCACATCAGGGAAAATTTTCTTCTTAAAAAGCCTCCCAAGTAAGCCCTGGCGCCACGATCCTCGTATCTGTGCGATACCATGTCAAGGCAAGGTCGAACATCTGACTGCCCGCTGCCTCTATCTGCATGCTGTCTGGAATCTGTGCCAGCCTGAAGATTCCCTCGATCTGCTCTATCCAGTCATCCGCGTACAGGATCCCTTCTGTACCACGAAACTCCTTGGGCCGCATTCTCTGAAAGTTAATAATGCTGCCTGGCCTCGGATGCTGTGCCTGATCTGCCTGTGGCTGAATCTGTGCCACCCTGTCCACTGCTGTCATGGCCACCTGGTGGGCGTTCTCAATGCCCAGTCTTATCACATCCACCTGACGGTGCTGTGCGTCCATCATCTCCCTGAAGAACGCAAACAACTGTGCAGCATCTACTGGAGCAGGAAGTGGTGGAGGAACCACCGGAACAACTGGGGTAGACCTCGGATCGACAGGTGAAGGAGGATCCCCGAGAGAAGCAGATGCTCCCTCGACCGCAGGAGTGGTGAGTGGAGCGGTAGCAGCTGCCTGAATACGAGCTGGACGAGAGGTAGCAGACCTCTCGGTAGCAACTGCTGGAACGGTATGATAGGATCGTGTCTTCGGAGGCATCCTGAACACAGATCAAAAGAAGTCAATACGGCGCAAGATACGATATCATCAAAGAAGGACAGTAATATTTCAAAAGAAAATAATTTCAGAATAATTAGATTGGAATTGTTCCTAGTCGTATTGAGTACACTCTCATCCTAGATCCTAGATCCTATAGCAGGCTCGCAGCAGTACAACTAAGTTATTGTACCACCACGACATCGCACTAATTGTAAATCGAGACCTGCATGGGCCGCTACCAAAAACGTGTCACGACCCGCACCCAAAAAATCAAGCATGAGTCGTGGGTAAGTCCAGCCTACGCCGCAGCATCGGCGATAGAACGCTGTCTAGGTTAACTATCTAGATAATAATCTCACGCAATCAATATATAAACCTGTCAAGATCTCAACTCCAAACGGAGGAGCAATATCATAATGATAATCATAATATACTCAATCACGAATCTAAGCACGATAAGATAACAAAGAAGACTAACAACTCCAAGTCTAACCAACAACAACTACTACAACAACCACAACATCAATAATAATAATACATCATCCAAAATAATATACAATACAATGTCTCAATCCAAAACCGAAGATAAATCCGGTGCTAAAAGCTAATAAAGACAATAACAAGGTCTTAGTGATCCCGGCTACCAACCCGGAAATCACTCCTAAACTAGAGGGTCCTTGTCTGCACCATCGACAGGCTCAGGTCCATAAAATGTCGAACACCACTCCTCCGGATACTCTGGAAAAAATATGTCCAGTCAGGACTGGAGCAAGTACATCTCTAACAGCAGTTCCATCTAAATGATAAAAACTATAAAACAGTTTTAGCAAGTAGCAAGGAGAATGAAGGAAATATAGTATAAACAAGAAATATATATATGTCACTGGTGTATAAGGTAAAGCTGAATGAATATCAGAGCAAGATAGTAATAACTGCAAGATACAAGAAATCTAAGCTAAGATCAAGTCCGTGCACAAGAACGTGTAGTGAGTCCAGCATGAAATACATGTAGTGAGTTAAGTCTAGAAACATGTAAGTGAGACCAACAAGAATGCAAGTGAGTCCAGACTATAAAGAATGAACTCGGTGTCTTTGAAATACTTGTTTCGACATATAAACGGCTAGGGGTAAGTACGGCTCACAGCGCACTGGGTGCGCGGCTGCTATCATTCCAGATTAGACCAGAGGGAGTGATTCCTGATAATTCCAGATGGAAATATTTACATGTCTACTCGAGTATTTCCCCGCCTCGACTAATACAAGTGAATCCAAGTCCCAATACGTAAATCAAGATGAGTCCAGCCTGAAACATGAGTGATGCCTGTAGTGATGCCTGTAGGTGATGCCAGTAGTGATTCCAGAATAGAGGCCAAAAAAATAAAAAATACGTGTCGCAAGTAAATAAATCCAGAAATACCAGTCAGTGTCCCGTGTTGTACCAGAATAATCAGATGATACTATACTAGAAGCTGAATCATAATAATCATCAGATAATGAAAACTATCAGAGAATGTACTCGCCTGACGTCCTGAGCAACTGGCGATCCAAACTGGTGTCGTAAGGACCTATGTGAAAAGCAAGGTTAAACAGGTTTCTAATGAGTTAAACATATCTAAAATAACTACAAATAGGCTTCTAGGGTCGTTCTAGGTCAAACGGGTCAAACCGGTGAAATCTGGATCAAAAAGTCAACTCTAGGTCCAAAAAGTCAACTCTGGGTCAAATCTAGGTCAAAAATTGACTTTAGCGGTCAACCGAGTCAACTATGGTCAACTCTAGGTCAAACTAGGGTGCTCCTAAAATTCTAGGCCAAAACTAGGTCATTAGGCTAATAAACCCTCAAACTCGCCTCCTTGTGAGATAACGGGATACCCTCGGTATCCGATACCTCAACCTAGGCTACGCACCCCGCCTAAATCCGCTAAAACCTATGCTAGCATGCATAAATATATACACATAAGCATATAAAAATCACTCCAATACTATTCCTAGGCTATTGCTCAAATATCCCGCTCGAAACTTAATACCTTGGATATCTCAAGGTATTGAGATACCTCGGTATCTCAAGGTATTGAGATACCTCCCTCAAACCCCTCTAACTAGTTATCTAGTAGCTATCTAAGTATGTAGATATATATATCTAGCTATAATCTAGGCTAAAAATATATATATCTATCATATCTATACTTATCTACGTACCTATGCATATATATATATATATATCTATCTATCTATATATATATATATATATATATATATATACACTTAGATAGATATAACTATCTATATATCTATCTATCTATCTATCTATCTATCTATCTATCTATCTATCTATCTATTACCTATCTATCTATATGTCTATCTATCAATTTACCTATCTATTATATATCTAACTATCTATTAATCTATCTAACTATCTATTGAACTATCTATCTATCTATCAATCTATATATCAATCTATCTATATATAGATCTATAAATCTATCTATTCATCTAATATCTATTATCTAATATCCATCTATCTAGCAATCTACCTATCTATCTATCTACGTATTAATCTATCTAATAATCTAGCTATCTATCTAATTATCTATCTATAATTCTATCCATCTATTTATCTAACTATCTATAGATCTATCTATCTATCTATCTAATACCTATCTATCTATCAATCTATTTATGTATTTATCTATCTATGTAATATCTAGCTATCTATCAATCTACCTATTTAATAGCTATCTATCAACCTATCTAACTATCCAACTATTTATCTACCTATCTATTTATCTATCTATCTAGGCATCTATCTATCTATCTATCCATTTATCTATCTAACTATGTATCTATATATCCATTTATCTCTCTAACTCGCTACTCTAGCTGCTACTCCCGCTGCATGCTGCTGCTACTAGCTTGTATTGCTGCTGCTGCTCTGCTCAAACCTGCTGCTGCTGCTGCTCTTACCTGCTGCTGCTGCTGCCCATGCTGCTGCAGCTGTGCATGCTGCTGCTGCTGCCCATGCTGCTGCTGCAGCTGCTGCTGCAGCTGTGCATGCTGCTGCTGCTGTACATGCTGCTGCAGCTGCTGTTCTGTTCAGTTCCCCCCCTCTCACTCTCTCTCACACACACACAACCACATACAGACACACATATATATATATACATATATCTATATATATATATATATATATATATATATATATATACAACCATATATATATAGACACACACTCTATATATTTATATATCTACACACACACACACACTAACATATATATATATATATATACACTAACAAACACTAACATATAAATACACACACACACATACAAGCACATACATATATATATATATATATAAACACACATATATCTATATATATATATATATATATACACACACTAATATATATATACATATACACACTCACACACTCAAACATATATATATATATATATATATATATATATATATATATATATATATATATATATATATATATATATATATATATATATATATATATATATATATATATATATCCTCACTCACACACACTCACTCTCACACACCCTCACACACACACACTCTCACACACACTAACACACACTCTCACTAATACATAACCACACACACAAATATACATATATATATACACACATACACACATACATACACAACTCATATATATATATATCTATAAATACTCACTCACACTCACACACACACTCACCTACACATACACACCAGCACTCACTAACACACACACCAGCACTCACTAACACACTCACACAAGCACTCACTAACACTCTCACACAAGCACAAAAACACATACATATATATATATATATATATATATATATATATATATATATATATATATATATATATATATAGGAACACACACACAAATATATATATATACATATATATATATATAAACACAACACACCATAACGCACAACGCTCACAACGCCCACCAACGTGCCCCCAACGACTCCGACACGCACAAACACCTATAAATATATAAAATATAGCCCGAGAATTCTAGCACACACTCCCCGATGCTAACCCAATGTGCGCAAAAGCCCGAAACTAGAAAACCACGCCGAAATGGCCGTTCGGTCATTTCGACGAACACGCGGTGTGTGGTTCGGAAAACCTCCTGAAACGTACACCAAACCAACTCAGAATCGGCCCAAAATTTACCCACGGGTCCTAAACGATGTCTAGATCCTAAAAAAAATGCTACCGCGTTCTAGGTCTGTGACAAAAACGCGCACGCACTTAGAATCGACGACGACGAAACCCCAAATTCGTCCAAAATGCTCGTTTCTCTGCGACACGGCTTCCCGTGTCCGAACGGAGATACGTACTCACACACAAGACATCCGACAATGTCTACCTAGGTTCGTCTAACCTAGGGCATCACCCAAAATTGGGTCAAATTCGGATTCCACCCAAAATTGACACAAAACCTAGTGTTAAAGTCTCCAAACACTACCAAACTAGTTCCAACTTCCTCCCACGGATAGCCTAAGGGTCTAGGAAGGTTCTAAACTATTAATTATACTATATAAAAGTAATTACAAGGGAGAAAATTAGGGTTTACCTCTTGGGAGTTGGAATCCCAAGCCAAAGTCTCCAAAATACTCAAAATCCACCAAACCAAGCTTCCAAGCTCCCAAATCTAGCTCCAACACCAAATCTAAGCTCTATCCACCTAGGTTGGGAAAGAATGTAGGGTTAGGGTTCACATAAGTAGAAGAAATGGAAGGAGGAAGGAGAGAAAATGGAGAAACTTACTTGTTTGGAAGAGGGAAGAAGAAAAGAAGGAGGAAAGAGTGGAGAAGAAGAAGAAGTAAAGAAGAAGAAGAAGAAGAAGAAGAGGGGCTGCTCCTACTGTGTGCGGGCTGGAATGGGGGAATAGGGTCGACCAAGGCATGTAATAAGGGTTTACATAGAGTCCAAATGACCAAAATGTCCTCCTAACTTGGGTTTCGGGGTTCGGGGTTCCAAAAGCACTCAAACTAACTCCAAATCTCTTCAACTAACCCACTAAAAATATAATAAATATTCTAAACCCAAAAGTAGGTCTCACAGGGGTGTGGGCTGGGTCGGACATGGGTCCACTAGGGTCTGACATGGGTCCAGGCTAGCCAAAACCCTAAAACAATCAATATAAAAATAATACAATCAATAATTAATCATAAATACAATTAATTATAAATAATACATAATTAACCAAATTAAAAATAAATATAAAAAATATCCATCTCTGGAAATGGGGTGGTGACAGTACCCACCTCGAATTTGACTGACTATTAATTTGGAGTCACCGTAGGCCTCCAGATACTCCACTTCTATTTGTTTGGCGAGTTGGAGCCCAATGACCAAGGCATTGTATTCTACCACATTGTTAGAGCATAGGTTTATGGAAGAGTAGGTCCGGTTGATGACCAGACTGTATAGGAAGATTAGCACTATCCCGACCCCCACAATGATATCGCCCTTGGGCCCGTTCTTGAAGTACCGCCAAAGAATATTTGCCAAATAGTCTTGCATGAAGTTACATTTGAGACCACCACTTCGTCTGAAATCTTGTCGTAGAGTTTTAAGATTTCTGACGTCGGATGTACTGCCAAGAAGTCGGCCAGTGCTTGACCCTTGACAACTTTCTATGGAATAAATACCATATTGTATGGAGACAGTAGTATCACCCAGGTAGCTAAGCGGAAACTGAGCGCCCCCGATTTGATTATGAAAACTCTGAGAGGATTGACTCGCGAGATCACATGAATGGTCTGTCCATTCTAGTAATGCCGAGTCTTTTGGACAACAAATACTAGAGCAAGATATTCTGTCTTGACACGGGTGTACCTATGCTCTGCGCCAACCATCATTTGGCTCAGATAATAGATGGCCTGCTCGTGGCCTGCATCACTATTCTGGGCTAATAGAGCACCGAGGGAGGGATCATCGCGCGTACATAAAGCAGAAAAGGCTTTTCCATGATCGGGGTTACCAGCACTGGGGGGTTCGATAGGTATCTCTTGATGTCGTCGAACGCGCGTTGATAATCTTTATTCCAGACAAAGGAGACATATTTCTTCATGAGTTGGGTGAATGGCCGACAACGCCCAGAGAGCTTTGATATGAACCTCCTGATTTATGTCAGCCTCTTTTGAAGGTCGCGGAGCTCCTGGAGGTTCCTCGATGGTTCATCTTGAGGATTGCTTTAGTTTTGTCGGGGTCTATGAGAATACCCTGAGAAGTGATGATAAAGCCCAAGAATTTGCCATTGGAGACTCCCAGGAAGGATTTGGTAGGGTTTATATTGAGCTGGTGCATACGCATGAGGTCAAACAAAGTCTTCAAGTCCTTGAGGTAATCACCTTTGGAGTAACTTTTGACGGCGATATCATCAACATAATACTCGACCAACTTGCGTAGATGCTCACAGAAGATAGTGCTCATCGCTCGCTGGTATGTAGCATTTGTGTCACGCCCAGTCCCAAAATATACGGGACCAGGCCATGTGGCAATAGCCAGCTGTCACGTCTCCGAGGATAACCCAATTTAATGGATCCTAGCGAAGAGTGCTACGTTGTCCTAAATACTAACAAGTCCAATATCAATCAACGACAGGTAATCTAATCTCATCCACAATATAAAGAGCAAAAAAGTACTAAAATAAATACTGGAAGATAAACGCCAGTCTCAAAATATCATAGTACAACCAAGAATGTCTGGTGGGGACAAACCCACTACTATGACGAAAATAAAGTACTGAATGACAGATAAAAATAGTAATGACTAGGGCATCTGCTGACTACATAATGATGCTAACAATCCTAGGCAGAAGGCCTACCAACTGATCACGGAAACTCTGACGGTAGCACCTCTAGCTCCTCCGCGGTAGCGTACCATGTCTCCTGTCCTGGGCCGTACACTGTGGGGTAATATGCCTTGTCCAAATCTGGAAAGGTACCAGGTCCTCAGAGGGACGTAACAAGATACATAGAAGCATGCCATATATATAAATACTGAATAAAATAAATAAAGGGTGTGCTAACCATCTATGTGAATACAATGTGAGGAAAACATTGGTACGTATGGGTAGGTATAGGCATAACGTCCATATCGCTCCGAAAAATAGGGAATCTGCATAGTATATAACGTCCATACCACTCCGAAGAACGGGGAATCTGAATAATATAACGTCCATACCGCTCGGAAGAACGAGGAATATGCATAGAGGGATTCATTGGATCCATGGCTCCTCTGGATACTACGGATTCCAATGTGTGTATCCTATACGCCTACTAGTTTTTCTCCCGGCCCAATTTAGATATACAAGTCGAATACTCGACGTGCATACCACGTATCTATATGCCAAGTCTCTACAAATAAAATGATCCTGAGTTACGTCCTAACCGTGATGCATGTCACCCGCACCGATAGCTAGTCGAGTACGTGAACCCGCATACCAATATGAATTTGTCACAGTGATACGTGTAAAAGTGTCAGGTCTCGGGAGATATCAGAGTATCCTCCCAACTGGGGTGAGTCTTCTAGTGACTAGGTTAAGTATACTAATCATCGACGTATCCGTCGACTGCACCCGAGTCAATCTCGGACGTGCACAGTCATATGAAATAAAGCAACAAGATATCATACAACATATACATCATTTAATTTAAACAGTAAATATGGCAAGGTATCTTGCCTAGGTCCTCAAGCTGTGAATGCCAATAGCTTGCTCCTGCGGTGTCTCCTAGCTGGTCCAGAGACCCTAAACACACAATATAGTATGGCAATCTAGCATCAGACACAAAAGCAATACATACACAAACTACGACGTTGCTCTTAGGTATCGTCGCAAGATTACGGCTGGTCGACTACAGAGTCGCGTGTGCATGTAGCTAGGGTGTACGTGTGTTCTTTCCTCGGTTCCCGCATACCTCACAACAATAAATTACTAAGGTTATGGGTTACGAAACTATTTAAGTTTTGTATAATTCATGCCCTTATTCCTCATGTTAAGCATACTTGTCAAGGTCTAGTTTTTATTGGTGAAATACAAGTCTTTAATAACAAGTCATGTTATTAGGGTAATTACTAATTTATTAATTACTAACTTATTAATTATTATGTAATCTGATTAAACATACACACATTTACATATAGGGTTTCAAATTAAATAGTTTGTGTCCACGTAATGACACGATACGACGACTTTAAGACACGACGACATAACTCTACGCAACTATACGACGATACAATGAAGAAGAGAGGAATTTAGGTGTTTACCTAGGCATGGCTGAATGGGGGGGGGTCTGCTCGTCGATGTGCACGCTCGCTGACGGTCAGTTGAGCTCCGGCGTCGAGCAACAGATCGCGACAACAGCGGCAACAACTGCAGCCGGTGTAGTAGTGGCAGCAGCAGCCTGGCAGTGGCGGCAGCGGGCTGAGAAGGTGCCGGAATGGCGGTCAGGTAGTGTGGGAGGTCGGAGTCGGGCTGGCAGTGGTGGTTGGCGGTGCTGGAGGCGGTGGTCTGGGCTGGGGACAGTCGGGATCTGGGTAGTCCGATTGGTGATCGATTTTGGGGGTAGTGAAGGGGATGGTTGATGGCGGTGGTGCAGCTCGTGCAGGCGTCCCGGGGGTGGTCCGGCGTGGACAGCGGGGGAAGAGGCTGAGGTGGTGATGACAGGAGGTGGTGGTGGATGGTCGGTCGGGGGAAGGAGAGGGTGATCAGGTTTGATGAGGAGGAGATCGGCTAGGGTTGAAGTGGTGGTGGTGGTTAAAATTTTAGGGTTTCATATATAAAAAATATGTGTATTTATATAGGAGGGGATTTTCGGCTGACCTCGGGACTTGGGCCGGCCTGGCTCCTCGGGGTGGGGGCTGGTCCACATGAAAGGTGTACATGGGCTTGGTTCTTCTGTCCAGAATCTCAACAGGCTCCTCTTGGTATGATAAGCTCGGGCCGACTGTAATTTCTGAATGGTCAAGCACATGACTCGGATCTGGCATGTACCTCCTTAGCTGAGATACATGAAAGACGTCATGGACTCCTTCCAAAGTCTGCGGTAAAGCTAACCTGTAAGCAACCTCTCCGATGCGTTCCAATACATCGAATGGTCCGATGTACCTCGGACTCAGCTTTCCTCTGCCTCCAAATCTGATAGTCCCTCGAGTAGGTGAGATCTTTAGAAACACATGATCTCCAAACTGGAACTCTAGGGGTCATCGATACGTATTCGCCCAATGCTTCTGTCTGTCCTGTGCTGCTCGTAGGTGCCCTTGGATCTTTTTCACCTTCTCCACTATACGAACAACCAACTCTGGCCCTAGAATCTTTCTCTCGCCTATATCGCTCCAACATACTGGGGAACGACATTTCCTTCTATACAATGTTTCATAGGGAGCCATCTGGATGCTCGCTTGATAGCTGTTGTTGTAGGAAAATTCAACCAAATGTAAATGGTCCTCCCATGATCCTCCGAAATTAAGCATGCACGCTCTTAATATGTCTTCCAATGTCTGAATGGTGCGCTCGGACTGGACATCTGTCTGCGGGTGATACGATGTGCTAAACTTCAGGCGAGTATCGAGACTCTCTTGCATACTCCACCAAAAGTAAGATGTAAACCTCGTATCCCTGTCAGACATGATGCTAACTGGCACTCCATGCAATCGCACAATCTCCCTCATGTACATATTTGCCAAGACCTCTGTAGATTGCCTAACTCTGAAGGGTAAAAAGTGTGCGGACTTGGTGAGTCTATCCACGATTACCCATACTGTATTGCGACCACTAGGACTCCTCGGAAAGCCCGTAACAAAGTCCATAGTGATATGCTCCCATTTCTACTCCGGTATCGGAAGTGGTTGAAGTAATCCTGCAGATCTCTGATGCTCAGCCTTGACTTGCTGATACACCAGGCACTTCGCCACAAAGTAAGCTATCTCTCTCTTCATTCCATGCCACCAGTAGTACTGTCTCAAGTCTCTGTACATCTTCGTGCCTCCTGGATAAATAAAATATATTGAACTGTGTGCCTCTGATATCAACTCCTGATAAAGTTCTCCATTTGGAACATAGAGACGATCGCCACATCTCAAAGTTCTGTCTTCATGTATACGCAGTCCTGTCTGTATTCCAGCCTTTGTCTGCTGCCGAAGCCTCTGAAATCTGGCGTCTGTCGGCAAAGCAGCCTTGATCCTCTCCACTAATGTTGATTGCAACTGAAAACTTGACAATTGTCCGTCTACTTCGGGCATAATGACATCTATACCCATCTACTCTAAATCTCTCAACATATGTTGTTGGGTAGTCAAGAAGAATGCCATGGGTCTTATGCTCAATGCGTCAGCTACTACGTTGGCCTTTCCCGGATGGTACTGTAGCTCGATCTCAAAGTCTATCATCACCTCGAGCCAACGTCTCTGTCTCTGGTTAAGGTCCTTCTAGGTGTAGACGTACTTTAGGCTTTTGTGATCAGTGAATATCTCTACTCTTTCTCCATACAGGTAGTGCCCCAAAGCTTCAAAGCAAAAATCCCTGCGACAAGCTCCAAGTCGTGAGTGGGATAGTTCTTCTCATGGGTCCTTAACTGCCTAGAGGCATAGGCCACAACCTTTCTATGCTGTATCAAGACACATCCTAATCCTTTCCCGGATGCATCACTATAGATCACGAATCCTCCGGGTCCAGAAGGTATGGTCAAGATAGGTGATGTAGTCAGACGCTTCTTCAGCTCATCGAATGCTGTCTGACACTCCTTTGTCCAGGTGAACTCCTGCTCCTTACGGGTCAAGCGGGTCATCGGCTCTATGATCTTTGTGAAGTTCTCTACGAACCTCCGGTAATATCCGACAAGTCCTAGGAAACTCCTTACCTCTGAGACATTGGTAGGGGTTGGCCATGTCTCTACTGATGAAATCTTTGCCGGATCTACTGAAATACCATCTCCTGAGATAACGTGTCCTAGGAACTCGGCGCGATCTAGGAGAAACTCATACTTGCTCATCTTGGCATAAAGCCTCTCTCTCCTCAGCGTCTCTAACACTAGTCTCAAGTGCTCCTCGTACTCCTCATGGCTCTTTGAATACACCAAGATGTCGTCGATGAAGACTACCATGAACTGGTCTAAGTATTGGTGGAAGACTATGTTCATCAAGTTCATAAATATAGAAGGTGCATTCGTCAGTCCAAAAGGCATCACTAAGAACTCGTAGTGACCATAACGAGTCCTGAATGCTGTCTTTTGAATGTCTTCTCTTCGTACCTTCACTTGATGATAACCCAATGTCAAGTCGATCTTTGTGAACACTATTGCTCCTGTCAACTGGTCGAATAAATCATCAATCTGCGGCAGAGGGTACTTGTTCTTGATAGTCAAAGCATTAAGGGCTCTGTAATCAATGCACATACGTACTGTTCCATCCTTCTTAGGTACAAACAATACTGGTGCTCCCCAGGGTGATACACTAGGACGGATAAATTCCTTGCTCTGCAACTCCTCTAATTGTAGCTTCAGCTCATCTAGTTCCTTCTTCGCCAATCAGTATACATTAGAAGATACCGGTGCTGCTCCGGGTACTAGTTCAATAGTGAACTCCACGTCTCTATCTGGGGGTAAGCCTAGAAATTCTTCAGGAAAAACATCCTCGAATTCTGCTGCTATCGGTGGGGGTACCATCTCCATAGCCATGTAAGCTCTAGCTATCTGTCATACTCTTTGCTCGATGGTCCCTCGTATGTACTCGAACTTCGATTGATCTGGCTGTCTAAAAGTGATGCTACCTTTCCGGCAGTCCAGTACGGCATTATACTGGCTTAACCAGTCCATGCCTAGCACAACGTCAAAGTATGGCATGGGTAATACCAAGAATCGTGCTCTCATCTCTCTACCACATACGACTACCGAACACGTTCTAATAGTGCTGGTAACCGGCACGATACCTCCTCCGGTAAGAATCTTCCAACTCTTAAGTAAATGAGAAGTAGCTACTCTATGCATTGCTATAAATCTACTAGATATGAACGATAGTGTAGCTCCAGAATCAAACAATGCAGTTGTAGGTAATGATGCAACTATAATGGTACCTGTGATAGCTTTCCCTTCTGTTTTCTCCTCGGTAGTTGCTAGTGCAAAGGCCTGTCCGTGCCTCTGCCCTCCGTTCTGCTGTCGGGCTCAATCAAACTATGCCTGCTGTGGGGCCAAGGGTGGTCACCTTTAAAATCCTTCGGGTGCTGGTGGACGCTGGCCTCCTGGTGGGGGTAGCATCCTCGGGACTGGTGCTGTTGGTCTTTATCCTATCTGCGGTGCTATGTCTCTGCGCTATAGGCAGTCTCGGGCGTGGTGCTGGCTCGCTCCACAAATCATACATATCCCCAGTCTTTTTCGGTAGTCCTTCTGTAAATGTCCTCTCTTACCACAGTAGTTGCAAATCGGAAGCTCATTTTGCTGGTATGGGGTTGTTATCTGCTGTGTCTGTGCTTCGGGACGTCAGATCGATCCTCCTACTTTGGGCTGGGCTCTGGCTGGTGTGGTGGTGATGGAACGTCTTGCTCCTCTATCGATGGCCTCCTGGATCCTCGCCTCTGCAAGTACCTCCTCATAAGAAATTCTTGCCTGTGTGGTGGTATACCTCTGTAGCTCGAAAGTGAGGCCGTGATGGAATCTCTGGGCCTTCTCCAGATCGTTGGGTATCAGGACAGCACCAATCTGCTAAGACGGCTAAATTCTGCGTCATATGCGTCAACAGTCATATTCCTTTATTCTAGATGTAGGAATTAGGAGTACAGGGCATTTCTGACTGTAGCAGGGAAATATATCGCATTGAAGTATTCTAAGAATTGTTCCCAAGTCTGGTTCTTGCCTACACTGCGCTTAATAGAATCCCACCAATGATTGGCGTTGCCTTTCATTTGGGGCCTTACTACGGTCATCCAAAGGTCTGGATGCAGTTGTGAAGCCAACAGTAGCATCTCCGTATTGGTGACCCAATCAGAGATCGTCTCTACGGTCTCGTTGCCCGAGAAAGTATCTGGTCCCATCTGTCGGAACCATCATATAATACCACCTGTCTGAGCTGGTGGAGGTGCTGGTATGGTTGCTGTGACATGTGTCCTCTCCAGAACTACCATCAAACTCTGTCTCAACGTCTCGGTCTGATGCCACTGTGCTTGTATCATAGTCTGGAAGATCTGAAGCATCTGTGGCTGTCCATCTGATGGTGGCATCTGGGGTGGATAAGGTGGAGGTGGTGGTAATGGAACCTCTGGTTGTGCGGTAGGTGTCTCCTCAGATGTTGGCCTCTCGGTTTACGGCATCGGTGTAGCCCCTGAACTCTGGCCCTTGAAATGTTGTGTGGGGATCGTCTGGGAAGTCTGTCCCTCGTGCTGCTGTGTAGGATCGCCTTGAGAAGTCTTGCGCCAATGTATCAACGGGGCCTGTAGTGGTGGTTGCTTTCCAGGTAGTCCCTGGGGTATCTCCTCTCTCCGGGTGGCGTCGGTTGGCACTACGGCACTGGGTGCTCCTCGTCCACTACGCAAGTTCATCTTGCTTCAAGAGATAGGACTTTATTAAAAAGAGTACGGAATCAAGCAAACAGGATGCAGATATTTAGAAGCAATACGAAGGAAGTTCAAAGACGCAATCAAGTGGATGAGACCGAGTAATTTCTATCCTATTGTAGGCCCGCTGGGCATGTTACGAAACCACAAGCGATAAGTTGACCTGCATGGGCCACCACTAAAACTATGTCACGCCCCAGTCCCAAAATACACGGGACCAGGCCACGTGGCAATAGCCAGTTGTCACGTCTCCGAGGATAACCCAATTTAATGGATCCTAGCGAAGAGTGCTACGCTGTCCTAAATACTAACAAGTCCAATATCGATTAATGACAGGTAATCTAATCTCATCCACAATATAAAGAGCAAAAAAGTACTAAAATAAATACTATAAGATAAACGCCAGTCTCAAAATATCATAGTACAACGAAGAATGTTTGGTGGGGACAAACCCACTACTATGACGAAAATAAAGTACTGAATGACAGATAAAATAAGTAATGACTAGGGCATCTGCTGACTAGATAATAATGCTCCCAATCCTAGGCAGAAGACCTACCAACTGATCACGGAAACTCTGACGGTAGTACCTTTAGATCCTCCGTGATAGCGTACCTCATCTCATGTCCTGGGCCGTACACTATAGGGTAATATACCTCGTCCAAATCTGGAAAGGTACCAGGTCCTCAGAGAGATGTAACAAGATACATAGAAGCATGCCATATATATAAATATTGAATAAAATAAATAAAAGGTGTGCTAACCATCTAAGTGAATGCAATGTGAGGACAACATTGGTACGTATGGGTAGGTGTAGGCATAACGTCCATACCGCTCCGAAGGACGGAGAATCTACATAGTATATAACGTCCATACTGCTCCGAAGAACGGGGAATCTGAATAATATAATGTCCATACCGCTCTGAAGAACGGGAAATCTGTATAGAGGGAGTCATTGGATCCGTGGCTCCTATGGATACTACGAATTCCAGTGTGTGTATCCCATACGCCTACTAGTTATCCTTCCCGCGCAATATAGATACACAAGTCGAATACTCGATGTCCATACCACGTATCTATATGCTAAGTCTCTACAAATAAAATAATCCTGGGTTACGTCCTAACTGTGATGCATGTCACATGCACCGATAACTAGTCGAGTACGCGAACCCACATCCCAATATAAATTTGTCACAGTGATAAGTATAAGAGTGTCAGGTTTCGAAAGATATCAGAGTATCCTCCTAACTGGGATGAGTCTGCTAGTGACTAGGTCAAGTATACTAATCATCGACGTATCCGTCGACTGCACCCGAGTCAATCTCGGACGCGCACAGTCATATAAAATAAAGCAACAAGATATCATACAACATATGCATTATTTAATTTAAACAGTAAATAAGACAAGATATCTTGCCTGGGTCCTCAAGCTGTGAATGCCAATAGCCTGCTCCTGCGGTGTCTCCTGGCTAGTCCAGAGACCCTAAACACACAATATAGTATAGCAATCTAGCATCAGACACTAAAGCAATACATACACAAACTACGACGTTGCTCTTAGGTACCGTCACAAGATTACGGCTGGTCGACTACAGAGTCGCGTGTGCACGTAGCTAGGGTGTACACGTATTCTGTCCTCGGTTTCCGCGTACCTCACAACAATAAATTACTAAGGTTATGGGTTACGAAACTATTTAAGTTTTGTATAATTCATGCCCTTATTCCTCATGTTAAGCATACTTGTCAAGGTCTAGTTTTTATTGGTAAAATACAAGTCTTTAATAACAAGTCCTGTTATAAGGGTAATTACTAATTTATTAATTACTAACTTATTAATTATTATGTAATCTGATTAAACATACACACATTTACATATAGGGTTTCAAATTAAATAGTTTGTGTCCACGTAATGATACGACACGACGACTTGAAGACACGACGACACAACTCTACGCAACTATACGACGATACAATGAAGAAGAAAGGAATTTAGGTGTTTACCTAGGCGTGGTTGAATGGGGGGGTCTGCTCGTCGATGTGCACGCTCGCCGGTGGTCAGCGGAGCTCCGGGGTCGAGCAGCAGATCGCGACAGCGGCGGCAGCAACTGCAACAGGTGTAGCAGCGGCAGCAGCAGCCTGGCAGCGACGACAGCGGGCTGGGATGGTGCCAGAATGGCGATCAGGTCATGGGGGAGGTCGGAGTCGGGCTGGCAGTGGTGGTTGGTGGTGCTGGAGGCGGTGGTCCGGGCTAGGGACAATCGGGATCTGGGTAGTCGGGTTGGTGTTCGGTTTTGACGGTGGTGAAGGTGATGGTTGATGGCGGTGGTGCAGCTTGTGCAGGGGTCCCGGGGTGGTCCAACGTGGACAACGGGGGAAGAGGCTGAGGTGGTGATGACTGGAGGTGGTGGTGGATAGCCGGTCGGGGAAGGAGAGGGTGCTCGGGTTTGATGATGAGGAGATCGGCTAGGGTTGAAGTGGTGGTGGTGGTTAAAATTTTAGGGTTTCATGTATAGAAAAAATGTGTATTTATATAGGAGGGGATTTTGGGCTAACCTCGGGACTTGGGCCTGCCTGGCTCCTCGGGGTGGGGGCTGGTCCACATGAAAGGTGTACATGGGCTTGGTTAGGTCTTGCTTTTGGGTGAGTCTGGCCTCCAATTTAATTTAATTTAATTAAAAACAATGCGCACGATGTTCTTTTGTCAATTGAGAACACATGGGATTAAGATTGGGTGGAACACGAGAGTCATGGGCGTAGCAGGCTCAGAATAGAGTAATACCCTAATTTGGTTATATGGAATTGGGTTGTGTTTGTGCCTCAAATTCAAATAGGAATGGCCAATTATGAGAATTTTGGGTTTATTAAAATTATTCATGGACGTTTGTAACGAATATTGCGCAGCTAAAATGAAGCACAATATTGAGTATTTAAAAGTTACACAAGGGTCAGATGGGTAGTCTGGCATGTCTAGGAAATGTGTATGAACTTGGTTTGAAGGTAACTTTAGCGCCCCGTTCCCCCGGTGCGGGGAGCGCGGCTAAGAAACACAAACGGTATCGTTCGATCGGGATAGATTGAATTAAGAACTCGTCCTCGTTATGGATTTGTTTCTTCGGAATCGATTTTCATATTTAGTGGACCGCGCCCCAAGGATCGGCTTAGCGGCAGAGTCAGGAGGGACCTCTCCGCTGCTATCTTTTATTGCCTCGGTTTTCGATGTCGCTTGTTGCTTTCGTGCTTTGAGTTGGTTTTGGGATTTGCTTGTTTTCCTTGAACGGTTTTGATGGTTTTTATTGTTTTCGTTCATTGAACTGCACTTCAATTCTGAGATTGGAAAGAGAGGAAGAAGTATTAATCGAGCTGTTCGTGTGCAGGTGAACGAGCAGTAGGCGGCTTGCGAGCGGAGTCGTGAAGCACCTCTTTCCTTCTCCTTTCCAACTTCTAAGTGAGTGGCTACCAACCCGATTAGCTAGCCCTACTTCCAAGCTTCACTCCTTGCCCCGATCAAACGATACCAAGTAATAATAAAAGAAACCAAGATAAAAAGACAATAGACTTGGTATATCATGCTTGTCATTAAACTTCACGAACGAATACTCAATAAACTGCATGCTTGTTCATATGAATGTTCTTTACATGCTTCAAGTCTGCTAGAATGCATCTTCTTCCATAAATTGTGCTATGTATGGAATACACTTGTTATAAAATAAACTGTCAGGAAGACTATGCAAAACGAATCATGCAATGTTGCTTATCTCATGTTCACGTGCCTCAACTGCATCAACGTTAACGTGCCATGAACGATTGATCACGGACAACTTGTGCACAAGGTAACGGGTTCCTGCGGACGGTCGCTGGGGCACTGGCACCGATCCGATCCGAGCAAAACTTCACGATAGTCTCACGTGCGAACGGGATGGCGTGCAGCACTTCACGTGCTTCGTTGCACACCATCCTCGTTCAAAGACTAAACGGTCCATTATGGCTTCTAGCCAGTGATCCCAACGTATATATTTAAACCTGTTGCATACTAACTTGTGTCTTCGTGGCAGGGAAGGCATGGTAAGTATTGTGCAGGTAATTCAGACAGTCAGGTAAAATCCACCGAACGGTGGCATGTTCATTTCAGTAAATTCTATATGCTGTTTACTTGTAAATAAACTAAGGCAAGATAGAAACCCACAAATATGCATGCTTTATTAAAACAACGTGTTGATTGGTATAGTCAGGCTAGCTCGCCTTCACCAGCATGTTTCGATATGCTGACCCTCGTTGAAACAAGTTCTCCGCACCAAGGCGAACCGAGCGAGGAGCCAAAGTCGTCTTCCCGATCCAGTCCAGCTGTTGGAGCATCTTCACCGCGCCCCTTGAAGCCTTTTGGAGCCAGAAGCTGCAACTCTTCATACACAAATGTAGCTCCGTGGCAAAGCTGTCCTCCAGCCTGGAGGTCTTTATCATTTTGAGTTTATAAAAGGATGTAATGTACAGGACTGCTATCTCATTTTGAGTCAACACTTTTGTAAGCCGTTCGGCATATTAGCTGACTCGTTCAGGAGTTTGTAATAGATGTTCATTATCAATAAAGAGAACTTTTCCATGTTTTAAATCTGTGTTTCAATTTATCTGCGTACTCTGAATATGTGCTTGCTATGCAAATCATTAAAGCCTTGTGCGGACGCAACTCCAGGCCCGCACGGCGGTCACGACTCGGGGGACACCTCAGGGCGTGACATAATGGTATCAGAGCACAGATTCAAGTTCCTTAGACTTCGTACTGGAAAAGTTCCTTTAACGATCAAATTCCTGTGCAAACTCTTGAACTCGCTAGGCCAAAATGAGATACGTTCATGCAATAAGTCCATAATATATTATGATCCTAATGTAATTTACCTTCTTTTGAAGGAATGATACCAGCGCAATCTGTAGCGCAAGCACCGAACGAAACACAAGAGAGTAGTTCGGGCACTTCGGGGAGCCCTCAGAGCCAGCGCGGCATATCTCAAGTCGATCCGCTTGAGCGGGTAATGCAAATGTTAGAATCGTAACGACAAAGGGATGATGCTCGCCAAGCCAAGTTCGAAAGCAATTTAGAGACCTGATTCTCAGTCCAACAGAAGCAGATAGATACCCTGCAACAGATCATTCAGACTTTGGCTGCCAACCATTGCGCCGCAACTACAACGACTCCGGTGGAACTGCCCGTGCTTGAAGTAGAGACGCCACAAATCCCAAGGCCGAGGGACGTGACTGCCTTCAACTTGGGCTATTTTAAGAAAGTCTGCAATACCCCATTCAACGGGACTGAGGACCCAGTGGTAGCTCTAGATTGGCTAGCCGAGCTTGAAGATCACTTCGCTCTGTTGGAGGTCCCCGAAGATAAGTGCGTCGCCTGCGCCCAACTACAGCTCCGCCTCAACGCACACGATTGGTGGAACGTGCATCGACGATCTCTCCAATTTGATCACGGAGAGGAGGCGATCTCGTGGATGACCTTTCGTACCGCGTTTGAAGAGGAGTTCATACCCCCTCCAGTACAACGTCAAATGGAAAATGAGTTCGTACAGCTGCGGCAAGGCAGCATGACAGTTAAAGAGTACTCCGCCGAGTTCAACCGACTCTCCAAATTTGCTAGGGCCTATTTACCTGATGTAGCGAGTCGAGCTAGAAGGTTTGAAGGTGGACTACGCCCTACCATCTATTCGCACGTGGTCAACAATCAGTACGAGACAATGCGTGAAGTCATGAATCATGCCCTATCTCTCGAACCGCAGTATCCTCACGTTTCCACCGGCGCTGTGCATACCTACAATCACAAACGCCAAGGCAACGATAGAGGAAACACCGCTGCAAAGTGCCCTAACTATGGCGGTCCACAACTAGCAAACCCAGGGCCTTCGTGCAATTTCTGTAAGAAACAAGGGCACACGTCCGATAAGTGCCGCAAGAAACTCGGGCAATGTCTCATCTGCGGTGACTCAACCCACCGAATTCGTGATTGCCCAAACTATTCTGTTCATCACCCTTAACGGTAAGCATTGTTCTTAAGTTTCGGAACGAAACTTCCAATTGGTTGGGTAGGATGTAGCGCCCCATTCCCGCGGTGCGGGGAGCGCGGCTAAGAAATACAAACGGTATTGTTCGATCGGGATAGATTGAATTAAGAACTCGTCCTCGTTATGGATTTGTTTTTTCAGAATCGATTCCCATATTCAGTGGACCGCGCCCCAAGGATCGGCTTAGCGGCAGAGTCAGGAGGGACCTCTCCGCTGCTATCTTTTATTGCCTCGGTTTTTGATGTCGCTTGTTGCTTTTGTGCTTTGAGTTGGTTTTGGGATTTGCTTGTTTTTCTTGAAAGGTTTTGATGGTTTTTATTGTTTTCATTCATTGAACTGCACTTTAATTCCGAGATTGGAAAGAGAGGAAGAAGTATTAATCGAGCTGTTCGTGTGCAGGTGAACGAGCAGTAGGCGGCTTGCGAGCAGAGTCATGAAGCGCCTCTTTCCTTCTTCTTTCCAACTTCTAAGTGAGTGGCTACCAACCCGATTAGCTAGCCCTACTTCCAAGCTTCACTCCTTGCCCCGATCAAACGATACCAAGTAATAATAAAAGAAACCAAGATAAAAAGAGAATAGACTTGGTATATCATGCTTGCCATTAAACTTCACGAACGAATACTCAATAAACTGCATGCTTGTTCATATGAATGTTCTTTACATGCTTCAAGTCTGCTAGAATGCATCTTCTTCCATAAATTTAGCTATGTATGGAATACACTTGTTATGAAATAAACTGTCAGGAAGACTATGCAAAACGAATCATGCAATGTTGCTTATCTCATGTTCACGTGCCTCAACTGCATCAACGTTAACGTGCCACGAACGATTGATCACGGACAACTTGTGCACAAGGTAACGGGTTCCTGCGGACGGTCGCTGGGGCACTGGCACCGATCCGGTCCGGGCGAAACTTCACGATAGTCTCACATGCGAACGGGATGGCATGCAGCACCTCACGTGCTTCATTGCACACCATCCTCGTTCAAAGACTAAATGGTCCATTATGACTTCTAGCCAGTGATCCCAACGTGTATATTTAAACCTGTTGCATACTAACTTGTGTCTTCGTGGCAGGGAAGGCATGGTAAGTATTTTGCAGGTAATTCAGACGGTCAAGTAAAATCCCCCGAATGGTGGCACGTTCATTTCAGTAAATTCTATATGCTGTTTACTTGTAAATGAACTAAGGCAAGATAGAAACCCACAAGTATGCATGCTTCATTAAAATAACGTGTTGATTGGTATAGTCAGGCTAGCTCGCCTTCACCAGCATGTTTCGATATGATGACCCTCGTTGAAACAGGTTCTCCGCACCAAGGCGAACCGAGCGAGGAGCCGAAGTCGTCTTCCCGATCCAGTCCAGCTGTTGGCGCATCTTCACCGCGCCCCTTGAAGCCTTTTGGAGCCAGAAGCTGCAACTCTTCATACACAAATACAGCTCCGTGGCAAAGCTGTCCTCCAGCTTGGAGGTCTTTATCATTTTGAGTTTATAAAAGGATGTAATGTACAGGACTTCTATCTCATTTTGAGTCAACACTTTTGTAAGACGTTCGGCATATTAGCTGACTCATTCAGGAGTTTGTAATAGATGTTCATTATCAATAAAGAGAACTTTTCCATGTTTTAAATTTGTGTTTCAATTTATCTGCGTACTCTAAATATGTGCTTGCTATGCAAATTATTAAAGCCTTGTGCGGGCGCAACCCCAGGCCCGCACGGCGGTCACGACTCGGGGGACACCTCGGGGCGTGACATAATGGTATCAGAGCACAGATTCAAGTTCCTTAGACTTCGTACTGGAAAAGTTCCTTTAACGATTAAATTCCTGTGCAAACTCTTGAACTCGCTAGGCCAAAATGAGATACGTTCATGCAATAAGTCCATAATACAATATGATCCTAATGTAATTTACCTTCTTTTGAAGGAATGATACCAGCGTAATCTGTAGCGCAAGCACCGAACGAAACACAAGAGAGTAGTTCGGGCACTTCGGGGAGCCCTCAGAGCCAGCGCGGCATATCTCAAGTCGATCCGCTTGAGCGGGTAATGCAGATGTTAGAATCGCAACGACAAAGGGATGACGCTCGCCAAGCCAAGTTCGAAAGCAATTTAGAGACCCGATTCTCAGTCCAACAGAAGCAGGTAGATACCCTGTAATAGATCGTTCAGACTTTGGCTGCCAACCATTCCGCCGCAACTACAACGACTCCGGTGGAACAGCCCGTGCTTGAAGTGGAGACGCCACAAATCCCAAGGCCGAAGGACGTGACTGCCTTCAACTTGGGCCATTTCAAGAAAGTCTGCAACACTCCATTCAACGGGACTGAGGACCCAGTGGTAGCTCTAGATTGGCTAGCCGAGCTTGAAGATCACTTCGCTCTGTTGGAGGTCCCCGAAGATAAGCGCGTCGCCTGCGCCCAACTACAGCTCCGCCTCAACGCACACGATTGGTGGAACGTGCATCGACGATCTCTCCAATTTGATCACGGAGAGGAGGCGATCTCGTGGATGACCTTTTGTGCCGTGTTTGAAGAGGAGTTCATACCCCCTCCAGTACAACGTCAAATGGAAAATGAGTTCGTACAGCTGCGGCAAGGCAGCATGACAGTTAAAGAGTACTCCGTCGAGTTCAACCGACTCTCCAAATTTGCTAGGGCCTATTTACCTGATGCAGCGAGTCGAGCTAGAAGGTTTGAAGGTGGACTACGCCCTACCATCTATTCGCACATGGTCAACAATCAGTACGGGACAATGCGTGAAGTCATGAATCACGCCCTATCTCTCGAACCGCAGTATCCTCACGTTTCCACCGGCGCTGTGCATACCTACAATCACAAACGCCAAGGCAACGATAGAGGAAATACCGCTGCAAAGTGCCCTAACCACGGCGGTCCACAACGAGCAAACCCAAGGCCTTCGTGCAATTTCTGTAAGAAATAAGGGCACACGTCCGATAAGTGCCACAAGAAACTCGGGCAATGTCTCATCTGCGGTGACTCAACCCACCGAATTCGTGATTGCCCAAACTATTTTGTTTATCACCCTTAACGGTAAGCATTATTCTTAAGTTTTGGGACGAAACTTCCAATTGGTTGGGTAGGATGTAACGCCCCGTTCCTCCGGTGCGGGGAGCGCAGCTAAGAAACACAAACGGTATCGTTCGATCGGGATAGATTGAATTAAGAACTCGTCCTCGTTATGGATTTGTTTCTTCAGAATTGATTCCCATATTCAGTGGACCGTGCCCCAAGGATCGGCTTAGCGGCAGAGTCAGGAGGGACCTCTCCGCTGCTATCTTTTATTGCCTCGGTTTTCGATGTCGCTTGTTGCTTTCGTGCTTTGAGTTGGTTTTGGGATTTGCTTATTTTCCTTGAACGGTTTCGATGGTTTTCATTGTTTTCATTCATTGAACTGCACTTCAATTTCGAGATTGGAAAGAGAGAAAGAAGTATTAATCGAGCTGTTCGTGTGCAGGTGAACGAGCAGTAGGCGGCTTGCAAGCGGAGTCGTGAAGCGCCTCTTTCCTTCTCCTTTCCAACTTCTAAGTGAGTGGCTACCAACCCGATTAGCTAGCCCTACTTCCAAGCTTCACTCCTTGCCCCGATCAAACGATACCAAGTAATAATAAAAGAAACCAAGATAAAAAGAGAATAGACTTGGTATATCATGCTTGTCATTAAACTTCACGAACGAATACTCAATAAACTGCATGCTTGTTCATATGAATGTTCTTTATATGCTTTAAGTCTGCTAGAATGCATCTTCTTCCATAAATTGTGCTATGTATGGAATACACTTGTTATGAAATAAACTGTCAGGAAGACTATGCAAAACGAATCATGCAATATTGCTTATCTCATGTTCACGTGCCTCAACTGCATCAACGTTAACGTGCCACGAACGATTGATCACGGACAACTTGTGCACAAGGTAACGGGTTCCTGCGGACGGTCGCTGGGGCACTGGCACCGATCCGGTCCGGGCGGAACTTCACGATAGTCTCACGTGCGAACGGAATGGCGTGCAGTGCCTCACGTGCTTTGTTGCACACCATCCTCGTTCAAAGACTAAACGGTCCATTATGGCTTCTAGCCAGTGATCCCAACGTGTATATTTAAACCTGTTGCATACTAACTTGTGTCTTCGTGGCAGGGAAGGCATGGTAAGTATTGTGCAGGTAATTCAGACGGTCAGGTAAAATCCACCGAACGGTGGCACGTTCATTTCAGTAAATTCTATATGATGTTTACTTGTAAATGAACTAAGGCAAGATAGAAACCCACAAATATGCATGCTTCATTAAAACAACGTGTTGATTGGTATAGTCAAGCTAGCTCGCATTCACCAGCATGTTTCGATATGCTGACCCTCGTTGAAACAAGTTCTCCGCACCAAGGCGAACCGAGCGAGGAGCCGAAGTCGTCTTCCCGATCCAGTCCAGCTGTTGGCGCATCTTCACCGCGCCCCTTGAAGCCTTTTGGAGCCAGAAGCTGCAACTCTTCATACACAAATGCAGCTCCGTGGCAAAGCTGTCCTCCAGCCTGGAGGTCTTTATCATTTTAAGTTTATAAAAGGATGTAATGTACAGGACTGTAATCTCATTTTGAGTCAATACTCTTGTAAGCCATTCGACATATTAGCTGACTCGTTCAGGAGTTTATAATAGATGTTCATTATCAATAAAGAGAACTTTTCCATGTTTTAAATCTATGTTTCAATTTATCTGCGTACTCTGAATATGTGCTTGCTATAAAAATCATTAAAGCCTTGTGCGGGCGCAACCCCAGGCCCGCACGGCGGTCATGACTCGGGGGACGCCTCGGGGCGTGACAGTAACTACTAGTGTAGCGCTCCAAATATCGAAGCAACGGTGAGGTATAATAAGACACATAATTGTTGTACATTAATAATAATTGTATCCAAATTAATCCTAGTATCTCAATCTAAATTAAATAAATCCTAAATTTTGGTCAAGGGAGTTTACAATTTGTATTCTGTAGACCGAAGGGCATGACTGCGTAGCAGTACACTCCTATCGCCGCAAGTATTGTCGATCATTATGTCGGTGATCAAAAGAGAGAATTCATCTTTGGGGCAGGCCGCATTTAGATCACATAAGGCAATGTAGATTTGGATCTTCCCGTTCTTTTTGACGACGGACACGATGTTGGCTATCAAGTCTGGATGTTCTTCTTCGTTGACGAAGCCACTAGCTATCAGTTTGTTGACTTCGACTTCGATGGTGTTCATTATGTCTGGTCGGAACCGCCGTTGCTGCTGCTTGACAAGCTTAGCGTTCGGCGAGATGTTGAGCTTGTGGACCACAATTTTGGGGTCCAGTCCTGGCATATCTTCATAGCTCTAGGCAAAGACGTCAATGTATTCCCTAACGAGCTATAGCAACGATTCCCGATCCTCATCAGTCAAACTTTTGTTGATGAAGATTGGTTTGGGGGAGGATTTGTCGCCCAGATTGAGTTGTATGATTTTATCCTCGGTAGGAGGTTCTCGTTGTTCGAAACACATCTTCTATTGTGTGTCTCGGCATTGGGTCCACGGTTCTACTTCAAAGAGTTTCGGAAGATTCACGTCATCTTCCTCAGGTTCAACTGACACCATGTTGGCAGATAGTGTTTGCTTGAGCATCTCCTCGATACTGATGTCAAAGTCCCAAGCGAAAGATTGCGAAGAGTGAGAGTGCACCTCGTCTCCTTCATCTGAACCCTCGAGGGTTGTGGGAGGTGTTACATACTGTAAGCCATGCTTGATCTTATGGTAGTAGTCCTCGAATTTGCCTGTAGGAGCAGGTAGACGCAGAGACAGTCTTCGGCCTTTGTCATAGTTTAAGCCCTTAGTGTCCTTCAGATCATACCCTATCTTCTGGATAAGGTGCTTTTCTTGAGAGCTATATCGGTAGAATAATATTTTGCTGGTATCGGGCTCTAGGTCTAGTTCTTCCGGGATGAAGGATCGAGGGCCTTCTACTTTATCGAAGATGATGAGTCTTTCTTCCCTCTTCTTCGCTAGGACTAGGAAGTGAGAGTTTTGGATAAGGAAAACCCAGTTTATAGCATGGGTGGTAGTCACCTGTGTCTGAAGGTGCAGACCCAGACCATGAGCCATTGAGTATAATGTGCTTATGTGTGCAACTTCATAGTAGTTCAAAGATAACCCTTTATTCATAAATTAAGGTATCTTTCTTCAGGAATTACATCATCGAGGGAAGGGATGTCTGTGTGAGCAGCTACGTACTCCTCTAGCTCGTCCTTTCCGTGATCTACCCCTAGTGCGAACGATAACTTTAGAGGTTTTCTGAATACTTGTACTACCAGAGACTCATACGCGGTAAGGGGTAACGGAGCATCCTTCGACGGTCGACTCGGACTATGAAGGTGAACGATCAGCGGTTTGGGTGTAGTGAATGGTGCCAAATTTTTCTTTAGTGATCGGCTTGGCCAATAAAGGCAAACTACCAGAGGTTCGGTCGTGGTAGATGACGTCGGATCTTCCTATGGTGATCGACTTGGCCTATGAAGATGAACGACCAGGGGGTCGGGGGCCTTCTTGTATAGTTTTATGATGAGGGGAGAGGTTGTGTCAAGAGCCCACGCCTTTAGATGGACTCTCAAAGGTTCATCCGATGCTGTCCCGGCCTCTGTCTCATCGTCAGCATCATTACCACCTTCATCTTGGTGGACTTTCTTGTATAAGAGTGCGTCGGAGTAGTAAGCCTCGATCCCTGTCACAAACCGTACCAGATAAAAAATTATGAGTACGTGGGTACGTCCAGCCTACGCCACAACATCAACGGTAGAACGATATCTATGAAATCATTAACTAACTAGCATCTCACAGAATATATAATTTGTCAATAAAATCAAAACTCCAAGAAGGAGGACAATATGATAATAATGGTATGATAAATACTCAATCACAAATATAAAGCACAATAAGATATCAAATAAGTCTAACATAACTATGAAGTCTAAACATCAACAACATCCAATTATATCAACAATAAGCAAGTCTCAAATATAAGCCGAAAACAAATCTGTTACCAAATGCTAATGAAAACTAACTAGGATAACTAGTGATTCCGGCTAGACCTCCCAAAAATCACTCCTAAGTGTCAGGGCCCATGGTTTCTATCCCCTCATGTGGTCCGTAGTACGTGGGACACCAGTCCTCTAAGTCGTCGGCTGAAAAATATATCCAATCAGGATGGAACGATTACAACCCAATAGCAGTTCCAATTAATTGACAAAGACTATAAAACAGTAAAAGAGAGGATGCTATACACAATAAGAAATAATAAACTGATACAATAGCAATAGTAAAGGGAGACGAACAATGTAAATAATAGGGTATAGCCAGTGCATATATGAGATGAAAGAGAAAAGAACTACAATATCAGGTGCAAAGCAATGTAATCTATAAATTGAATATGTAACTACAACATACAATATGTTTTGAAATACTATTTAGATATGTGATTGGCTTGGAAGATTCAATGATTTATACTAAGGGAAAACTAGTTCAATCATACGTAAAGTGTATGATTAGCCAGTAGCCGATAATTTACACTACTTGTCAATAGTTTTTGATCACATATCTAGCTAGTACTTCCCCCGTCCCGAATGATACAATTGATCGAACCATGACATGTTACTAGCCACTGTATCTAATATTAACCAATTTATCAAATGTTATCCAATACCAAACAAGGAACAATATTTGATGCCATTGTGATAAGTCAAGGTAATATCTCATGACTGAAGATCCAATGTCAATACCAATCCGTGTACCATAGTGTCAAGGATCAGCTGTAACATTTTTAAATACTTAAAATATAGTAATTATCAAATAATAAAAACTATCAAAGAATGTACTCGCCAGTGGTCCAAAGAAAATGATGCGAAACGGTATCTGAACTGGTGTCACACAGACCTATATATGAATTACCATGTTATTTAGTGTAATGAAAGGATAAAAAAGTTTTAAATGATTTTAAATGGTTTTCTAGGTCATATCTAGCCGAACTAGGCTAAACTAAGTCAAACTAGCTAAATGGTTGACTTTTAGGGTCAACTAGTCAACTTTAGTCAAAAATAGGTCAATACCTTATTAAACTAGGTTTTCTAGGTCAATATTAGGTATTTATCCATTCCTATTCTATGGTACTTGGGTATCGTTACCTACACCACTCTTGAACACTCCAACTTATACCTACACTAGACTCCACTTGTCTGCATAATTAGGCACTGTACACATAACACTTCTATTACCCTAACATTGACTACTAGATACCACACAACTAATTGACACACCAACACTGTACTGCACCTTGCTGATACACCACTCCTTACTGCATAATATACTAACATATACCACTTGCTTCTCTCTAACCCACCATAAAGTGTCATTTTTAGAATCCCCATGAAGTTACTATATACCTCAATAATATATATATATATATATATATATATATATATATATATATATATATATATATATATATATATATATATATATAGGTAGTTACCATAGCCCCAAAACTCATATCTAAATATATCTATACAACTCTAGTTATTACATATGTACTCCTAACCTCCATAAGATACATGTCTATCCTCATTCTAGTGATACCTTCCACTGATACTCATTTATATATATACCTTAAACTTCACTAAACTAACACTAATCAACTGACTACAAATTAATACTTGGAAGGGACTGTAACCTACTGCTATGGACCCTCTTGCTGCCTGGAGCAATACCTTGCTGGAAAGCCCCACACTTTCCTGCTTTGCCTGCAATAATCTTCACCTTAACCCCACTGCCATTCAAGATATCAAGATTTGGGCAATACTCTCTGAACATACCTTGCTGGAGCAATACTCTCTGAACATACCCGCACTGATATCAAGATTTAGGCATATTGCACATACCAAACCAACTTGGTATCAGTGATACTTCTCCATCCACTATTCTATAACAGTTGCTACATCACTTAGGCACAGATGCAAGCACCCCCCCTTACTTCCAGATGGCTACTGCTGTGCTAATATTTCTGTTGCAACATGTAACCTTCAGTACCCGAGTCACTAAAGACATTCACTGAGCAAACCACATTGTTGGTATATGACCAAAACACCAGATCACCAATGCAACAGTCACTCATCCTCCCACATATAATAATGACCTATTGGTACAAAGTTCCTCATGACAACACACATAAACACTAAACACCATACTACCCCGACCATACACAAGCTGAACTCAGTCACCCTCATCAACATAAGCTCTCTACTCATGACACCCTCAAGATAAACCCAATTTACCACACCAACAGTATCACTCCCCCATTTAAACCAATACCCTACAACTGTGCATCTATTGCACAAATACACAAATCAACCCTCAACACCTATACACACAAGAATCCTCTCTTGTATAAGACATTCTAATGTACACAGGGGTATATTTCCTATTCTAGACACTACCACACAAAAGCACATCCTCTCGAGTACCCAGATCTTACACCACATCATCCATATTTGTCACCCCCATATTTCGGATTAGGGGTATTTTTGTCTTTTCATGATTAATGTATAAAATATTGCATGATATTTAATTATATTTATATTATCGTAATTTTATTTCATTGTTGCGCGTTACCGTTGCTTCGATATTTGGAGCGCTACCCTAGCCATTGTCTTCCAACAAATTTCACAATCTTGTCCTAGACATGCATGCCTTCTTTTCTGACTTTTGTGCAATTTTCCAATTGTTGGGCACTTTTGTGCAAAAGTGCATTAAGGTGTCCACCCCATTGAGCACAATACGTGAATAAACCTCTTTCCTCTTCATTGGTATTTTTCCATGATTTTAGGAGTGTGCAATTTAACATCCACCTCCTTAAGACCATGGCCCTCCACACCATGAACCAATTGAACCCTAGTCCTTCATTTTGAACCCATTTGAATCATGGCCATTGAATATTCCCATGAGAGGCCCAAACCCAAGAGGGGTTGACCAGTCAACCAACTCCAGGTCACCCACACCCCTATATGTATATAAATTATCTCTTTTATTTCCTTTATTTTTCCTTTATTTCCCTTTCACCAAGTCCCAGCCGACATCCCCATATCCCTATTCACCCATTATCCCAACTCCGGCGTACCCCAGCCTCAGTCCGGTGATCACCGCCGTCCTCTCCTTTATCCCGAGTTCCCCGCTCGATCGTCTGGCTCGACACTGTGCTCGACCTCACCTCTCCCCCCCTCAGCAGACACCCCGACTGCACTCGTCGACGACAGCAGCGCTCACGCCGGTCGACTTCCTCCAGCCCGCCGGAGACCCTCCTCCATAGGACGATGCGAACGCCTCGTTATCCCGCGGCCGTCCCTGAACCCCGCTCATCCCTGACCTTCAACTGCGGCTCCACCCTCTGAAGCCGACCAGACACGCTGTGAACGATGTCGCACTCGCCAACGATGACCGAAATGACCCGCTGTCCACAGGAACGCTGTGCTCTACCACCTCATCGACCAGAGCAGCAGAAGCTCGACCCCGACTACAGTCGACTCTTTCATCTTCTTACTCTTCTTCTTCTTCCTCCCCTCTCCGGTCGGAGCCTCGACCACTCGACCCCGCCTGGATCAAGCCTCGCCTGGATCCACTGACTGAATCCGCTAACTGAAACCTCCCCCAAGTCGCTGGAGCACGACCCTGACTGCACCCACCGCATCATCATCCCCATCGTCATCCTCGATGACCCGTCACAGTCGAACCTCACCTGAGACCCGTCGAGCCACCTCGCCTCGTCATCTCCTCCCCGTCCTTGTCGCCACAACCTTGCTGGAATCACCATACCAATCATCACCATCGCCGACATCGTCGTCATCAACATCGTCGATCTCGTCGATCCTGTACGCAGGTTCATTCTTGCCCTCGTTCCCGTCATTTTATGTGATTATGTATATGTAATTGTATAGATGTATGTATGTACGTATTAGCATACATATTAGTATATTCAAGTGTATATTGGTATATATATATATATAATATATTTCTCAACTAGTATATATATACATATGTGTATGTATTGCATATCAATTGATTTAGTATATGAATATATTTGATTAGTATGTATATGTATACGTATATAAATATATATATAATATAAATTCTATTTAAATTAAATCTAAATGCATATATCTATTATAATTGTAATTAGTTAGAATTAATGTTTGTGATAAATAATAAATAGGTATTATATGCCTGTGTATTAGGTGACCCTAATAAAATTACGGATACCCGTAGCCATCTGGACCTGTGACCATGTATCATAATTAGAAGACTGCCATAGGTACACCGACGTACCGGCAAGACCCGTATCACTGACTGTCTGATTGCACAATAATTGCAGACACGACACCCGTGCAATTTGACGCACACTTGACCCTAGTTGACCAGTGCCCTGCGTCCAGTATTTTTATGACTATGTGTCAGAGTAATGTCTTATGCAATATTGTATTACATGTTGTCTTTAGGACTATTGGATTTTCAGACAAGATTCGGAAACAGACATTGGTATTGCCAGCAGCAGGACCCCAGGCGAGTACATTCTCTGACAGTTTCCATTATGTTGATTATCTCTATAATTCTTGTTGTATAGCGTACATGACTCTGACACAGTTATTTATACGAGTTAGCATCATTGAGACCTGTCACGAGGAGTCGTAATTGGAATCCATCGTGCTAGCTGGGGAAAATGGGGAAATATTAGTAGCTTATGTGATCATACCCAACTTACATGCAGCATTAGCTCACCCACATTCACGTCGGTGCAGCCTTACCCTTACATGCCTCATCGCTGTTACATCTGGTTAGCCTGACCTGTTGGGGATGACTGCTAATCAATGTAATAAGTCATATAGTTCCAAGCCGATCACATGATATACTGATGTTTCACACACTTAGTTAGATGTTTTTGACATGTATCTCTAGTATATTGATCTAGCATCTCCACATGTTCTAGTTATTATTCTTGTATACACTTATATACTAGTTCATTGTCCTTGCGTATACTTGGATTTCTATTCCATTGCTAGATGTACATTGATGATGACATATGCTCCAGTATTCCAGTTATTCCAGTATTTATATTCCAGTATATCCATGCTCGTCAGTATTTCTTATTGCCAGTTTTCATATCTATCTTGTATTTCTTTACACTGTGTTATAGTTTTTGTCAATATACATGGAACTGCTGTTAGAGGTGTATTTTGTTCCAATCCTGACTGGATATTTTTTCCAGACTGTGACATAGAGGACTTGTTTTCGGCATACTTGGAGACTTGGATGTATTGATTGCAGGTTAGACTATTTATTGTTGTTTAGACTTGTCTTGTATTTTATTGTTTGCTTTGATATCTCATCGTGCTCTAGTTTATGTGATTGAGTATATTCCATATTATTTTGTGATATCTGCGTCTCCTTATGGAGTTGGATATTCATGTGAGAATGATTAGATAGTTACATGATCTAGACAATATTCTACCGCCGATGCTGCGGCGTAGGCTGGACGTACCCACGCTCTCGTGCCCCTATACCGGGTGCGGGTCGTGACACATTTTTAGTGGTGGCCTACGCAGGTCAGACTTTGCAGGTTGTGCGATATCGTGGTAGTGCGATAACTTTATTGTACTACTGCGTGCCTGCTATAGAATATAGGACATAGGATACTAGGATGAGAGAGGATACTCAATCACAAATTTTTGAGAGATTTCTGGGACGACCCCTTGAGAATCTTATTATAATTTCCAATTTAAATCTTTCCCTTGTTTCCGTCCGTTCTCACTTATTGAACTTGATTCTTATTGATCAGTTGTTAAATTTGAATCTTGATATCATTGTTGAGTTAATTCTTGTTGATCAGTTGTTAAATTTAATTCTTGGTATCGTTGTTGAGTTTCGATTTTATATCGAGATGAATTTTACGGACTAAACTTTACGGTATCATTTGATGACATATATTGATGAGGACAGTGAGAAAGGTAAACCGTCTACTTTGGTTATGGAACCTAGAGTTTGTCGCAGCCATATTAGCTGTCGTGATGAGAACGTAGAAACCAGACTTGGATGTACATACTGTAGTTATGAAATTTAGAGTCTCTCGCAGCCATACCGGTTGGCGTGGCGAAGATTCTAGATGACATGATTATAGAGTTTTATACCTTAGTTACGGAACCTGTCGTTTATCACATTTATGCTTACTGGCATGGCGAGGATTCTGAGTGTCATAATTTTTGACAAACGTGTATGATTATCAGGTTGTATCTTAAATTGGTTCTTAAAGTATCATCTCAATATTTATCTATTTCTGTTATTCCAGGACTTTGTTCCATCGCTTCTTTTTCTTTACTAGCAGTAAAGATACCTTCAGTCCTCAACCAGTTCCTTTTTGAGCTTATTTTCTTTGAGGATTCCTTGTTAGTATGATAAATTAGTGACTTGCAATTTTGATTGTGTCTTGTATTAGTTGACTGAGTGTGACTTGTTAGTTTGTAAGTATTTCTTGGTTGGATATGTGAGCAGTAGACATTATCTATAGTTAACCCATAACATAGTACCTTGTAGCAATAGTTCTATGATAGGTGTGTTATAGTTAGTATTGGCACTATAAGTAGAAGGAGAGTATAGAGTATCAATGATAGTTCCAAGGGTTAGTATCAGAATCAGCATACCAGTCCTGGATAGTCATGACTTTATGTAATTGGATGATCTATGTAAACAATTAAGTATCAAGGAATTGTGTTGAAAATTAATGGAACATAATATTCAATTTGATGATTGATACTGGGTGTATCAAGAGTAAATAAATGTATATGCATAAAGGGTATTAATGAGTATGCCATGGGTAGAGGAATATCAAGATTGATCATGAAAGGTATAAAGTGTATCACAAATTAGTGTAACAGTCTGTAAAAGATTAAAAGGAAAATACATATACATCAAGCGAGATGAGGAGCCATATACTTGCTCATGAGAGTAAAGAGAAATAGGTGTATTATAAAAGGTGCAAATAATTGTGAGTTCTAATAAGTTTGATGAGATAATCTAATAATGAAGCTAGTGTTACCATACCAATAGTGCTAGTGATTCTATATCAAAGATTTGTTGAGCAAGGTGCTAATGACAGTAAGAACTTCGTGTGATGATAATTAGAATGGTGTACCAGTTAACATAGATAGAAAGTCATTGGAGAAAATACGTGTGATGATAACTTTGATCATTTGGAAGTAGTAGTGCAAGTAATTCGAGCAGTACAAATTTCAGTACACAGTTGAGAGTTGTAGATAATTGATGTATTTGTGTGCACCTTGAGTATTAGAGACTGTGAGTATTTATATGCATACTTGTGGATTTAAATTTATAATTTGAAGAGTGGAAATAAATTTTAATTTTTAAGAATTTTAAGGAGTTGAGATTTTATGTTATTAAAATGTTTGAGGATTCAAAATTTGATTCAATAAACATAGTCAAAGCTATAAAGATTTTTGGAAGTGATTAAAAATTTATTTCGATATTTGAGCATTTGACTTTTGAGGAAAGTATATGCATTTTATTTTAAATTGTTCGAGAAGTTAAATTTTGATGATTTTATTTTGAAGATAAAATTTTATGGTGGGTAAGAAGTTTATATTAGTATATGAGTAGATGATATACATGTGTAAGGATCTTTTGACTTGAGCATGATTGAGATGGCACTATAAACCAACTTGGGTGTCCATCTAGAGTTGTATTAGAAAAAATAGTACTTAGTATGGTATATTGTACTTGGTGTGCACTTGAGTGATAAGAACAACTAGTATAAACAGTTGTAGTAGGTAAGAGAGCTAGCAGTGAGTATGCTTTTAGTAAAAAAAACTGTGGTACCTAAAGAGATAGAGGTATCAAACTTTGGGTGCATCATTTGACCTATGATTGTGTTAGAGGTCCTTGGTATCATATTTTGGTATTAATAGACAAACGTGTGTAATGTGGATGTATCCATGTATATCTTGTGGACTAGTGATTAGTTGAGATGGGTATCAGTGTATAGGGACAGGAATTTGTGAATAAATGTGCCAGAGTTAAGTGTATGATAGAGGTTGAAGATGTCCAAGTAATGGGTTAGAAGACTATGTTCCTTCCTTATGTTCATTTTCCGTCTGTTTGATTGGTTGCTTAATTTTTTAGTTCCGTAGCTTGTATCAATGATTCTCTTGCTAGAATGTAGTTAGTAGTACACCCTAACAGAGACTGTAATACCATGACAAAAGAGACCATAAACCATACATGTTTTTCTTAGATTGTATGTTATATGACTGTAGGTAGAATTTTCTTAGACTTTGATTGTTGGGAGTTAACCGTAGTGAAAGAATTAATGAAGAGGTTATTATTTGACAAAGAGAGACAATGTGCCTTAAATTTCGAGGATAAATATTTATTTAAATGAAGAGAGTTGAGAATTTAATATGACAGAATTGACGATTTGTTAAATCATAAATTTTTATGAAGATTGTGGTATGATTGAATGTCACTAACATTTGAGAAAATTAAGAAGATTATCATTGTATTTATTTGACTGCAAGATATAGATTTATTTTGAATATTGTAATTAAAGATTTTGCGAGTATTATATTATTTGATCATTGTGTGGAAAAAGAATCGAGGAGTAAGATCATTAATGGATTAGTGTTTGAATTCAAATTTTGGGATGAGAATTTAAATTTATAAGTATACATTGATTGGATTTAAAAAAAATTTGAGGATTGGATATTAAGTTTTGTATTAAGTAATTAGCATAAAGTTTTTGAGGAGATTATGATACGAATGGAATTCAATTTTAAATTGGAGGATTTTTCAGAAATATGATATCTATAGAATTATGAAAGTTTTGAAATAATAATGTGGGATTACTTCATGATCATGGGGTTCGATAAATTTGAGTTTTGATGAAAAATAAAATAATAAATAAATACGACTGTTGAGGATCTTAAATTTCGAGGACAAAGTTCTTTTAAGGAGGGTAGAATTGTCACCCCCATATTTCGGATTAGGGGTATTTTCGTCTTTTCATGATTAATGTATAAAATATTGCATGATATTTAATTATATTTATATTGTCGTAATTTTATTTCATTGTTGCGCGTTACCGTTGCTTCGATATTTGGAGCGCTACCCTAGCCATTGCCTTCCAACAAATTTCACAATCTTGTCCTAGACATGCATGCCTTCTTTTCTGACTTTTGTGCAATTTTCCAATTGTTGGGCACTTTTGTGCAAAAGTGCATTAAGATGTCCACCCCATTGAGCACAATACATGAATAAACCTCTTTCCTCTTCATTGGTATTTTTCCATGATTTTAGGAGTGTGAAATTTAACATCCACCTCCTTAAGACCATGGCCCTCCACACCTTGAACCAATTGAACCGTAGTCCTTCATTTTGAACCCATTTGAATCATGGCCATTGAATATTTCCATGAGAGGCCCAAACCCAAGAGGGGTTGACCAGTCAACCAACTCTAGGTCACCCACACCCCTATATGTATATAAATTATCTCTTTCATTTCCTTTATTTTTCCTTTATTTCCCTTTTACCAAGTCCCAGCCGACATCCCCATATCCCTATCCACCCATCATACCAACTCCAGCATACCCCGGCCTCAGTCCGGTGATTACCGCCGTCCTTCCCTTCATCCCGAGTTCCCCGCTCGATCGCCGGGCTCGACACTGTGCTCGACCTCACCTCTCCCTGCCTCAGCAGACACCCCGACTGCACTCGTCGACGACAGCAGCGCTCACGCCGGTCGACTTCCTCCAGCCCGCCGGAGACCCTCCTCCATACGACGACGCGAACGCCTCGTCATCCCGCGGCCGTCCCTGAACCCCGCTCATCCCTGACCTTCAACTGCGGCTCCACCCTCTGAAGCCGACCAGACATGCCGTGAACGATGTCGCACTCGCCAGCGACGACCGGAATGACCCGCTGTCCACAGGAACGCTGTGCTCCACCACCTCATCGACCGGAGCAGCAGGAGCTCGACCCCGACTGCAGTCGACTCTTTCATCTTCCTACTCGTCTTCTTCTTCCTCCCCTCTCCGGTCGGAGCCTCGACCACTCGACCCCGCCTGGATCAAGCCCCGCCTGGATCCGCTGACTGAAACCTCCCCAAAGTCGCTGGAGCACGACCCTGACTGCACCCACCGCATCATCATCCCCATCGTCATCCTCGATGACCCGTCACAGTCGAACCTCACCTGAGACCCGCCGAGCCACCTCGCCTCGTCATCTTCTCCCCGTCCTTGTCGCCACAACCTCGTTGGAATCACTATACCAATCATCACCATCGCCGACATCGTCGTCATCAACATCGTCGATCTCGTCGATCCCGTCCGCAGGTTCGTTCTTGCCCTCGTTCCCGTCATTTCATGTGATTATGTATATATAATTGTATAGATGTACGTATGTACATATTAGCATACATATTAGTATATTCAAGTGTATATTGGTATATATATATAAAATATATTTCTCAACTAGTATATATATACATATGTATATGTATTGCATATCAATTGATTTAGTATATGAATATAATTGATTAGTATGTATATGTATACGTATATAAATATATATATAATATAAATTCTATTTAAATTATATCAAAATGCATATATCTATTATAATTGTAATTAGTTAGAATTAATGTTTGTGATAAATAATAAATAGGTATTATATGCCTGTGTATTAGGTGACCCTAATAAAATTACGGATACCCGTAGCCATCTGGACCTGTGACCATGTAGTATGATTAGAAGACTGCCATAGGTACACCGACGTACCGGCAAGACCCGTATCACTGACTGTCTGATTGCACAACAATTGCAGACACGACACCCGTGCAATTTGACGCACACTTGACCCTAGTTGACCAGTGCCCTGCGTCCAGTATTTTTATGACTGTATTAGAGTAATATCTTATGCAATATTGTATTATATGTTGTCTTTAGGACTGTTGGATTTTCAGACAAGATTCGGAAATAGACATTGGTATTGCCAACAGCAGGACCCCAGGCGAGTACATTCTCTGACAGTTTCTATTATGTTGATTATCTCTATAATTCTTGTTGTATAGCGTACATGACTCTGACACAGTTATTTACACGAGTTGGCATCATTGAGACCTGTCACGAGGAGTCATGATTGGAATCCATCGTGCTAGCTGGGGAAAATGGGGAAATATTAGTAGCTTATGTGATCATACCCAACTTACATGCAGCATTAGCTTATCCACATTCACGTCGGTGCAGCCTTACCCTTACATGCCTCATCGCTGTTACATCTGGTTAGCCTGACCTGTTGGGAATGACCGCTAATCAATGTAATGAGTCATATAGTCCCAAGCCGATCACATGATATACTGATGTTTCACACACTTAGTTAGATGTTCTTGACATGTATCTCTAGTATATTGATCTAGCATCTCCATATGTTCTAGTTATTGTTCTTGTACACACTTATATACCAGTTCATTGTCCTTGCGTGTATTTGGATTTCTATTCCATTGCTAGATGTACATTGATGATGACATATGCTCCAGTATTCCAGTTATTCCAGTATATCCATGCTCGTCAGTATTTCTTATTGCCAGTTTTCATATTTGTCTTGTATTTCTTTATACTGTGTTATAGTTTTTGTCAATATATATGGAACTGCTGTTAGAGGTGTATTTTGTTCTAATCCTGACTGGATATTCTTTTCAGACTGTGACATAGAGGACTTGTTTTTGGCATACTTGGAGACTTGGATGTATTGATTGCAGGTTAGACTATTTATTGTTGTTTAGACTTGTCTTGTATTTTATTGTTTGCTTCGATATCTCATCGTGCTCTAGTTTATGTGATTGAGTATATTCCATATTATTTTGTGATATCTGCGTCTCCTTATGGAGTTGTATATTCATGTGAGAATGATTAGATAGTTACATGATCTAGACAGCGTTCTACCGTCGATGCTGCGGCGTAGGCTGGAGTACCCACGCTCTCGTGCCCCTATACCGGGTGCGGGTTGTGACAATATTCCCCTAGCATATATGTGCACATGTCACACCACAAGCTGAATCACCCAAAGCCTGCACTAACCCAAGCCACTACCTGAACACCATTTTCCCTACATACCTGAGCCCATCATTGTCCTTACCTACTACTCAATGCAGCTGCCAAAGCTTGGCACTACTGCTATTGTTACAAAGCCACATCATCCCCTTCAACTACACACAGTGCATACCCTCTACAGACACTTAACACTGGCACATTCACTCAATAATTCCTATACCTATACAATGATACCCACATCAATTAATCACTAGTTCACAAGATGTACATAGATACATCCACATTATACACACACATACACATGTATATTGATTCCAAAATCTGATACCAAAAAACCTCTAACACATACCCAGATGTAACCCAGACACTCATCCAATAGTATCCTCTGATACTTGAGTTAAACCTCAACACTTGGATGGTTCTACATCGTAACAACCTTCCTCACTAGTTACTGATACTCCCACTACAGATTCCCTTCACCTAAACTGCCTTCCTGTAGCATGTTGCTGTTGCAATCATCTCTGAATTCTTTACACTGCTGCTCACCTGATCCCCGCCCCTCAATCTCTAAGCTGCTACTGCATATGGCCCATCCACACTTCCCACCTATAGCTGAACCTCACCATTACTGTTGATGTGTTCACACTTTACTGCAACTGCAGTAGATAACATACTGCACTGCTTGTTCCCAAGCCCTGCAGTGCCACAAGCTCTCACACACTACCTCATCTCTACTACTTCCCTGCACTCTATACTAAAATTAAATACACTCACACACACAGTGAGCTCATAATGAAACACACACATACTAAATATTCATATAATCAAACACTTTGTGTGCACCACCACCCCAACTATGGTACCAACACTCCCAATATCCAACACACACCATATCTACATATCAAATACATCCTCATATTACTAAAGTAATTAGTAAAAATGCAATTTATGGATAATTACACTAGTAGACCAAAAAACCTCAAATATGAGGCACAAAACAACATTCCACAAGAAAAAATTATAGATCTAGATAAATGAGGGCTTTTGGCACCTAGATCTAGCCTTAAAAAATAATTTTCACCTATTAGAGGGTTTCTATAGGTCCAATGGGGGTTCTTAACCATAAATAGAGTAAAAAAGAGAGAATTACCTTGGTTTTGAGTGACCTCCTTGAAGAACTATGAATTTGGACATGAAGAAGACGAAGTGGACATGATCCTCAATACTTGGACTTCTCTCAAAGTTCTTCTAGCAATGACAAGCTCCTTAGCCACCTTGGGAAATAAAAATGAGAGGGTTGGGATTTGAGAATGGTGGATTAGGGTTTTCTTCTTAATTTTTTGGGGATGAACTAAATAAAAATAAATGGAGGCCATTCATAAATAAAGAGGTTTATATAGACTTCCCCTTAGGGTTAGGGTTTGTGTCATGATGATTTGATTTGACTCAAAAGTCCCTCTTATTCGTTCATGAATAGGATCTTAAAATTCATAGGAAGAAATATTATATTATTGAGTCCAAATTGGTTTAATGGTCATAATCTAGTCATGACTAACTAGTAGTTCAACTTAACTAGTCTAAATTCAATAAATAATCCATTAGTGACATATTATATATATAATATTCTAGTATTCAAATAATGATCAATTGACCAAAATATCCTTATTATGGAAATATGGTGGTTACAATCCTCTTGAAAGGAACCACATCTGCGAACTCCGTCTTGACCGTGCCATGATCGTCCACGTACTTTAGACATTGGTGTAGGGTTGATGGCATGACATGTATTCTTGTATCCATGTCCATCCTAGCAGGACATTGTAGGATACGTCCACGTCTATGACGTAGAAAGTGACCTCGAATTTCAAGTCGCCAATTCGATATTTCAGGCGGATCTTGCCCAGAGGGTAGCTCCTTCCTGTGTTAAAGCTAGTGATGGCAGTACTGGTGGATGTCAGGCGATGCATCAGAATATCCAAGGTCTGAAGCAAACTCTGTGGGATGATGCTGATTGACGAACCAGGATCAATGTGCATCCGGTCCACCTTGATGGAACCAATGTACCCTGTGTAGTACAGGGGACAATCATGCCGGTTATTTTTTAGCAACATGTCCTGTTACAAAAATGTGATTTTAGGCACCGCCCCCATCACATTGCTGCAGTGGGGGCATGCAGCAGGATCATCTGTTGACGGCTTGACTTGCGCCATGTAGGCATCGATATTTTGTAATGCCTCACTCAGAGCATTCTGGGTGTCTCTAGAGAGTCGGAGAAGCTCAAATAGTGACAACTTTGTCGGGATATTGGCGAGTTGAGCCAAGACGTCAAAGTTGTAGGGTTTTTCTAGTCCCTGAGCTATTTTTTTACGCAACGACTTGTCAAAGAGTCCCTCTTTTTGTTTGGACTTGTCCGCTGGTGGGGGTTGAGATAGACCCGGATCAGACATGACAGGTGCAGTAGTTGGAGGTGCATCGACGTCATGAGCTTCATAATCTCGTTGGTAGGCAAGGTCCGACCTGGTTGCCCCTATCCAGGCCTCCTCAGCGATGGAAGAAACCACGTGGCATGACTTAGTTTTTCATACTTTAGACTTGACGACGGAAGGCGATGCTTGCAGCATCAAGTCTGGGACAAGATCCAGGTGGACCCACATGATCTCACCTCGAGGTGTAGTAAGAGGTATCAACCTGGCTACTTGGTCGTGATCTGGTGGAAGATTGACTACCTCCATTGTTGCCTTCGGGGTCAGGATGACTCCGTCCTAGGCTTCCGTCGTGGAGAAGTTACCGAACTGGAGGGACACAATATTGGAGGCAACTGTCTTGTCGTCAAAGTCCAAGGTAAGGGCCTTGGTGTCAAGCAGGCACTGGATGTACCATTTGAGAATGTAGCAGTCATTCGTTGCTTGGTGGACGTAGCGATGGTAGTGGCAGTATTTTGGATTGTTCATCTCGGCTGCCTCTACAGGGCACCTGACGTCGAGGAGCCGAAGCTTGCCAACTTTCATCAATACATCGAATATGGGCATGACGTTATCATCTTCGAAGAAGTAAGTCTCCTCGGGCTTTGGAAGCTCAATTGGCTTTTGCTCCGGCTTCTTGGTTAAGTTGGCCACCAAGGCCTGCTTTCGCGGCTGTTGTTGCCGCTGTTGTTGCCGCTGTTGCTATTGTTGGACGTTTTCCCCTGTCATCTGCTACAGGGATCTGTATTCCCAGAAGACGGGCGTCTTTAACCTTCTTCGGCATCGACTGCATTGATGATGAACGATGTCCAGTCTTTGAATTGACTGTCGCCCATCCAGAGGCTGACTGCTGAAAGTAGGTTCTTGCGGCACATGTCCATGAGTGTGGACTCAGGATTGCCTAGAGGCAACCCCAGTGCTGCTTGGATGCTAGATATAATTTTGGGCGAGCTCACTTTCCCCTTGGGTGACATCCATCAGGGAAGACATCGTCATGTCACTTCCTCCGTCATAGAATCTTTTGAGAAAAAGACTCTTGAAGTCGTCAAACGACGAGATACAGTTATCTTGTAGGCTGCAAAACCAGTCGAATGCGACCCAATACAATGTCCCCATAAAGAGCTTGGTGATAAGTGCGTCACTACGAGGTAGGTACCCTATTCCAGTCTCAAAATAGCTCATGTATTAACGGAAAGAAGTCTTTCCGTCGAACGGGTTCAGGTTGAAGGGCTTGTACTTTGGCGGGTAAGGAACATCCCTCCACTCGCGGGGGTACGGTTGTCGTATCTCGAGCTTGTACAGTGAATTCCGGTTGCCTAAAGAATCTAGGCGAGCCCAGAGTTCCCAGATTTCCCTCATTGTGTCTTTGGCTTAGTCTCCCGCGGAAAGGGCAGATGAACCAAGCAGAGGGTGATTTCGCCTATGGGTGGAGCGGTTGCGTCAGAATCTGCATTGGCCCCCAGGTCCAAGCTTGCTTGTCTTGAGGCTCTTGGTGGATGGGAGGCTACATTTGCCTTGATGTCTAGCACAACTTGGGTCAAGGCTTGCATTGATTCTCTCATGGTCTGCATAATATCCTTAAGGACCTTGAGGCACTGCCGATCACTAGGGCCTCCATGCTCATCCCCTTCCATGTATGTCGTTCTTACATGAGAGATAGACGGGACAGTGAATGTTACACTTTTTGCTTCGGATTCTTGTAACGAATAGTCGTCAGAAAAGGTTGGCAGTGTCGTGCTCTGTTAAGACTCAGAGGGATTACTACCCCCAGCGTGGGAGATAGCATTTTCTCTCCGAGGGTGGCTACCCCCAGGGCTTCAGTATATGTTCCTTAGGAATCCTTATCTCCTTGGAATGTCGGATTATCGTATGGGTCTGGAGGACTACTACCCCCAGCTTGTGTAACCCCCAGGGGTTTCGAGGGAGAGCTACCCCCGGCAGCTGATAGCTTCTTCCTCGAGCGGGTACCTTGGAAAATTCCTTCCGCAGGTCCTGCTGTTGGTTCTCTTGGTAATTGCCTTCTCAATGCGCTAGTTGAGATTGACGGTCTAGAGGTATTGGGCTTCCTTCCCTGCACGGTGGAGGGGTCCTTCTGAGTAGAGTAACATGAGGTGAATGGTATCTCATCCTCCTCGAGTGTTTGCACCCGATCCTTGGATTATTGTCGGATATGTGTCGTCGGGTGCAGTTGTTGGAATATCGACTTCTTGTTTGTAGGTACTGCCACTTTATTGTAGAAGTTAATGATAAATTTGCCATAGTGATGCCCTTGGGAGGACGTGTAAACCCCCTCACCCAAAATTAGGTCTACTTTGCTTAGATAGTGAAATTAGGGCTAGTTGAACCCAACTAGAACTAGAACACAACATTTGATTTAACTATATAATATTTTATAGCGCTTAGCGCACCTTACCGTTGCTTCGATAATTGGAGTACTACACTAGCCGTTGCCTACCTACAAATTTCACAACCCTGTTCTAGACGTGTCCGCCTACCCTTCTGACCTTTGTGTAGCGTATAATCATGCTCTCTGGTGCTACATTTTAGTCGCACAATAAACATCACGGACGTTATTATTTAATTCTAAATAAATCCTGACCTTGTACCCTTGTGCGTTTCAATCGAGATTGGGAACACAATCTTGACCGTTTTATGCAATCCAAATTTTATTAATATTCTACACTGTACCCTCTACGTTTCTGACACTTGTGTCCCACCTAATTTTAATTCCATGTACTTTTAATTAATTCCAGAACATCATGCGCATTCTATTTAATTAATTAAATCCAATTCTCGTCCTTGTATAATTTTTCCAATTGTTGGGGGCTTTTATACAAAAATGCATTGAGGTGTCCCCACCATTGGACAATACATGAAGAAACCCAACTTTCCCCTTCATAGGAATTTTCTTCATAATTTTCTGAATGTGCAACGCGCACATCGTCCCCCATTTAAATTCTAGCCTTGTATTTAATTAATGTGATTTCTAGCCCTCCCAACATCCCCATGTGAGCCCAAGGCCCAACCCAAGAGGTGTTGACCAAGCCCACTCCTAGGTCAACAAAACCCTAGCTCACATGTATAAATATACAACATTATTCCTTTTTCTATTTTACATCAAAACCCCAAACCCTAGAAATTTCCTCCAGTCGACTTCCCCCCTATTCCCTGTTCATCGACCACTCTTCCCTTCCCTCGCCGGAGTTCAGACGAGCCGCCAGACCAGAGCCCCCCAGTCACCTCCCCCGACAGCACGACCTCCTCCACCGGGTCTCCAGCCTTCTCCACGATGAACCGACTGGCCGCCACCATTCCCGCCGGAGACCGACTGCTCAGAAGCTACTCCGATGAGCAGTGCAGCCGCCTCTCCTTGACCCCGACCTCCATCCCTTAACTGAACGCTCAACCCACCTCCTTCTCCTCGACGAACCCCTCACCGAAGATACCTCGTTGACATGCCATCTCCCTCTCCTTCGCCTAGCCGCTCGTCCTCGCCGAGCCGTCGACGTCCCCTGCTGTACCCCGGAGCAGCCATGCCCCCGCTGCACCCTCGACGAACCCGACCCCGTTACACCCCAACACCACTGCACCTCCAGTTTCCCTCCCCTTCTCCGACCGCTTCCCCGGCCAGCCCTTCACCTGAGCAGCCTGCCCCCACCTCCATCTCCTCTGCCTCGCCTGACCCTGACCCCCTACAACTCACCACCAACACGATCACCACCACTCCCCCTGGCCTCCTTCTCCTTCTTTCTCCGTTCTCCACCGGACCAGACCACCTGAGACCATCACTCCTCCCCGACTCGCCTGGAGCACCACTACCCCGCTCCCTGTGCTCTCCTCCCTGACCTCGACCAGCCCCTCCCTTACCGGCCTGAACTCCTTCCTCCTCCCTGTGTCCATGTCTTCCTCCCTGTGTCCCTGTCCTCCTCCGGCCGGACATCCCCCCCACTGGCCGGACTCCAACAACATTCTTCATCATCATCATCATATTATCACCACCATTGTCATCACCTTCACCATCACTATCACCATCTTACACATCATCCTCCATGTCATCAACCTATTCATCATCATCATCCTCGTCACCACTATCATACACATAATCCTCCACATCATCAACCTAATCATCGTCATCACCATCGCCATCGTCCACCATCATCATCATTGTCGTCACCACCATCATCGTCGTTATAGTCGTCACCATCATCGTCATCGTCGTTATCATCATCACCCTAACTATCATCGCCATCATCGTCATTATCATCATCGTATCATCACCAACACCTATCATCATCATTAATATTACTCCATCATTAATACCTCATCCTCGTCATCACCATCATCTACAGCATCGTCGTAGTCATCCTCCCATCAATCACCACATCATCACCCCCTTCACTATTATCATCCACATCATCGCCATCGTCCCAGCCATCATCCATATCACCACCAATATCATAATCATCACCATAGTAATCATCATCAACCCCTTTGTGACCATCTTTGACCTAATCACCTTTGTCCTTGTGTTCATCCCGGACCCCTCATCCTTGCCAGACAACCCGCAGCAGTCACCCCCGATTCCTGTACCTGTACACGCTGACCTCAGAGATTTGTTGGATTTATCTGTGCGACTTCAGGAGCAGGTCATTGGCACTACGCAGCCTTCTTGCCAGGCAAGTATACCTTACCTTGTTGTACTATTTAAATTCTGTACTACTAGCTGTATGTTTATATTTAAACTATGCACGTCCGAGAGAGACTCGGGTGCAATCAACGAAGGCGTTGACGTTAGGACTTGTGTCTGACCTAGAGTCTAGTGGACCCACCTAAAGTTGTGGAGTTATTGGTACGACTTCCCGGGCCTTGACATATTTCTTACACGTATTGTGAGTCTCATGTAGGGCACAGACTTGCTTATGCATTTGGCCACCTGTACGTGTAGGTCGTGCGATGGTTAGGGTATAACTGCTAATAGTGATGCATGATTAGAAGACTTAGCAGTTATTAGTAGGCGGAGCGTAGACTGTCGTGATATGATGGTCCAATCCTTGTCATTGTTTGGTTGTAAGGTTGGGCTATTGTTCTAACGATAGAATATGAGCCAGAGTTACGGCGCTGATGCTTGCCCTTTGGCATAGTAGCTAAGGTGTGTTATGGATACAACATGCATAGATCATTGGACGGGGAGGATGACTAGTAGGCGTATGGGACACCCACCTCCTTTATTGCAGATACCGCACTCTTCGGAGTGATACGGATGTATATATTATTGCAGATACCACATCCCTTAGAGTGTTGGACGTTATATATATACAGATATCTCATTCTCCGGAATGATGGACGTTACAGATACCACACTCTAGAGGACGTTGGACGTTATGCCTACGCCTACCCATACGTACCAAAGTTGTCCTCATATTGCATTCACTTAGTTGGTTATGTCACCCTTGAGTTTTTACAGTATTTACGTTATGGCATGCTTTTATGTATCTTGTTATGTCCCTCTGAGGACCTGGCCCTTTCCAGGTGTATTGTTCATGAGTATTCGCAGGAGCGCAGATCCGGACTTGCTACATATATTACGATGAGGAACTCTCTTCGAGCTCGTGATTGTTAGTTGATATTCTCTTATTGTATTTATCTTGTTTATCTATATTCCAGTTCGACACTGGATTTGTTTCCATCTGACTACCCTCGTTAGATGCTTTACATTGAGATCTAGGTATAGATACTGGTTATTCATTTGTATATGATTTTTGTGGATGAGATTTAGTTATGCTCTGTGACATATATGTTTACCACTTGTGAATTATTATTCATATTACATCGTACGTGTGTTATGGTTTCCATATATTGGAGTGCCATATTCATACGGCTGGCATGCTTACGTGTCCTAGTCCTATGTATTTTAGGACTGGGGCGTGACATGTTTTTCTGGTGGCCCATGCAGGTCGAGAGTATATTGTCTCGGTTACGTTACTGTACCGAGCAAGCCTGCACCTAGGATTAGAGTATACGATCTCATCCATAATTGACTATGATATACCTTCCTTCCAATCTGTTCTATTTTGAATAGTTGCATCCTGCTTGATTCATATGCTTCCCTAATAGTTCCTAAAAGTATAGCCTTCTCCTAGAATATAGAAGTCCATGGTGTTAGATAATAAGTAGGGTAACCTTCCTATTAAGAGTACAACTAGGATAAATGACACATCCCTGAGTTAGAACACCTAATGAATCCTAGCGTCCCTTACCTAAAGATTAATTTACCATTACCCCTCGATATATGTATGAAGACTTGAGAGTGGTATAGACACTACTAGAGTAGTTAGAAAGTTGACCTTGAGGTTTGACCCTAGTATTGAGGAACCAATAGAAACATAAGGGCTAACCTAGCTTTACATGGTAAGATAGTATTATAGAACTATACATTTAGACTATTGTCTTGAGATTAGCAGGCAGTACCTTAGAAAGCCAAGAGCAATGCTTAGAATATTTTTCTTGATCAAATCTCGAACACAGAGATTAGCATACCACCTTCCCCTTAGAAAATCGTGATGTTATCCAGATTCATTCCATTTAATTTCATAATCGTTCCTCCGAGATCGTAGCGCTCGCAATTTGTGCAACGACTAATTATATTCTTCTGTCGTGCCACCTAACGCTTCCATTCTTAATGTTAACCCTTCTGTTCTATGAGCACTATGATTAAGACTTAAGATGGTCATTACCTATATAATGCAACAGGAGACCCTAATGAGTACAAGTTCTTTTTCGTATATACCCCAATAAGAGTTTATACCTTATTATTTTGCAGGATCTCCTTAAGACTATCATAATATTAGTTATTGTTTTAAGTTGGGTAGTATGCCTCACAACCTAGTAACACATAGTCCTCTTGCCTCATCAATGTAGTGTAACTTAATGACATAAACTGTAGACTTGCATGAGAAGATAATGTTTATTCAGACGGTAGAACTTAGAGGCCCATACCCCTAATTGGTCGACTAGCGACTTTGACAGGGAGTTAGTATGACGACTGTAGAGATTTTAGAGTCTTACTTGTTGTTTTATTTTGTTTTTGTAAACTTGAATTATTGTGTACCTCCTTTCATCAAAATCCAGCGTATTTATATTTTCTAAACTACCGTGACTTATGCTGCTATTTTATAGCCTAGTTTTGCAAGCTTATTCTTTTAGCAAGCTTGTTCATGACATATGTGTTATTGGAGATGCCTACTAATACATTGTCGAAATCAGAATCAGCGTATTAGGGTCTGGATAACCTTAGTGCGTTTGGTTCGCTCCTCGCATGACTGCTTTACGTGGATTATGATATATAGTTAACTAGTAGACGAATATACCTACCTCTAGACATGTCAGAGCATATCGTATCGGGCACATAACTATTCCAATATGAACATGCGAATAAGAATTTACCAAAATAGGATTTCAATCCACAACTGCCCTGACAACTCTCCTTTTTGAATTCTTTAATCTCCTTGAACCTCGTACTTGTATTATATTATCCTCCCCTTGAACTCTTTATCATTGTTCTCCGTCTTCCCTTATTTTGAAAATACGAAATATCGTGCTTAGTATAAGTTGGATATACAGAGAGTACTAGATATACGCCATAGGCCAATCATATTACTAGATGATGTTTAAATTTTTGAGGATTGAGTAACATGATTAAGTAAATTTAAGGAGTAAGAGTTCTTAAATGTAAGAGCCTTATGGGATAGACGGGTAAATTCTAAGTTGGGTAGCAGTTGCATAGTCAACTTGAGAGAAATTTCTTTTAGATTGTGATCGAGCAAAATTAGATTGAAAGATTCAAGTCATTTTTTTTTAATTTTTAGAATTTTGGAAGAATGAGTAAGATGATGAAGATCAATGAATTTCAAAAACTGGGATATGATGAACCAAATATTTATACTTTGAGCACTTGACTTAAATTTGGAGTATTGAAGGTTGAATCATCGATTTAAATCTGGAGGAAAATAAAATAAAACTCTAAATATGAACATGGTCAGATCGAATTCCAAATTCGATAATTTGAATTAAGAATTAAATTTTTGAGTTTTGGATCGCCTATTTGGAATATTGAGGATGTAAATTGAAAGGAAAATCTGTAGATTACGGAATTCACAAGTTGAACATAGAAATAAAATATGGTTATAATCATTTTTTAGGAGATTATGATAATTGGAGATTGCGGTATAAATTTTAATATGGGATGTCATATAAATTTGAATTAGATTTGGATGTGGATTATTAAATTTGAAAAATCGAAAAGATAGTGTAATGTGTTAAAGTTTATCTGAATCAATGGTTAATCTAAATTAAAAGAGATCGCGATGGATTTGGATAAATTTTAAATTTTTAGAAGAGATCACGATTGACTTGCCTGATGTATGCAAGTGAAGGATTTAAACCAATTATGCCTTATTTTAATTTCGAGGATAAAATTGTTTTAAGTTGGGTAGATTGTAAATCCCCTCACCCAAAATTAGGTCTACTTTGCTTAGATAGTGAAATTAGGGCTAGTTGAACCCAACTAGAACTAGAACACGACATTTGATTTAACTATACAATATTTTATAGTGCTTAGCGCACCTTATCGTTGCTTCGATAATTGGAGTACTACACTAGCCGTTGCCTATCTACAAATTTCACAACCCTGCCCTAGACGTGCCCGCCTACCCTTCTGACCTTTGTGTAGCATATAATCATGCTCTCTGGTGCTACATTTTAGTCGCACAACAAACGTCACGGACGTTATTATTTAATTCTAAATAAATTCTGACTTTGTACCCTTGTTCGTTCCAATCGAGATTGGAAACACAATCTTGACCGTTTTGTGCAACCCAAATTTTATTAATATTCTACACTGTACCCTCTACGTCCCTGACACTTGTGTCCTACCTAATTTTAATCTCATGTACTTTTAATTAATTCCAGAACATCATGCACATTTAATTTAATTAATTAAATCCAATTCCCGTCCTTGTGCAATTTTTCTAATTGTTGGGGACTTTTATGCAAAAATGCATTGAGGTGTCCCCACCATTGGACAATACATGAAGAAACCCAACTTTCCCCTTCATAGAAATTTTCTTCATAATTTTTGAAATATGCAACGCGCACATCGTCCCCCATTTAAATTCTAGCCTTGTATTTAATTAATGTGATTTCTAGCCCTCCCAACATCCCCATGTGAGCCCAAGGCCCAACCCAAGAGGTGTTGACCAAGCCCACTCCTAGGTCAACAAAACCCTAGCTCACATGTATAAATATACAACATTATTCCTTTTTCTATTTTATATCAAAACCCCAAACCCTAGAAATTTCCTCCAGTCGACTTCCCCTCCCTATTCCCTGTTCACCGACCACTCTTCCCTTCCCTTGCCGGAGTTCAGATGAGCCGCCAGACCAGAGCCCTCCGGTCACCTCCCCCGACAGCACAACCTCCTCCTCCAGCCTTCTCCACGATGAACCGACTGGCCGCCACCATTCCCGTCGGAGACCGACTGCTCAGAAGCCACCCCGACGAGCACTACAGCCGCCTCTCCTCGACCCCGATCTCCATCCCTCACCTAAAAGCTCAACCCACCTCCTTCTCCTCGATGAACCCCTCGCCGGAGATACCTCGTTGACATGCCATCTCCCTCTCCTTCGCCTAGCCGCTCGTCCTCGCCGAGCCGTCGACGTCCCCTGTTGCACCCAGGAGTAGCCATGCCCCCGCTGCACCCTTGTCACGCCCCAGTCTCAAAATACGTAGGACTAGGAATACGTAATCATGCCAGCCGTATGTATATAACAACTCCAATATATGGATACCATGATACACACGTACGCTGTAATATGAATATAAACTCACATGTGGTATAAATATAGTATCGCAAGTCACAGATATACTAATCTCATCCACAAAACAGTCACAGAAAGGAATATAACTAAACTAGAATAAAGGGTCTGAATAATCCATAACTAATAGTCGGGTGGAGACAAATCCACTACCAATGACTATATCAATACTAAAATGAGGAAGAAGGGTAAATCTACAATATAAATAAGATGATGATAGAAGTGTATCAGCGAAGCGATCCATCGCTAGAGATAATCACTGATGCTCAGAAGGTATGACCTCCTCAGAAAAGATTAGTAAGTCCTGATCCGTGCTCCTGTGAATAGTCATGAACATCTACACCTGGAAAGGGACCAGGTCCTCAGAGGGACGTAACAAGATACATAGAAGCATGCTAATTTGAATACAGTAAACATGCATAATGTTTGAAAATAAATAAGTATGCTGTACAAGACAATCTATATGAATGCAAATGAGGACAACTTTTAGACGTATGGGCAAGGGTAGGCTACTCGATCTAAGCCTCACTCACACACACGTCTAGAACATCATCAGCCGACATACCTCGGGGGTAGTGACCCTCGTGACTCCATCAATCGACATACCTCGGGGGTAGCGACCATCGGACACGACCACCATAGAGCGTGCTAGTTACTACGGTTTACCAGAGTGCTTAAAGCCCATACGCCTACTGATTGTCCTCTCATGATACTAAGTGTCAAGTGTGTGTCAACATACATATAATAGATAGTAATGACTGAAAGAAAACACACATGCAATGCATATACAGAAATGCAATGAATATACAAAAATATAAATAGCATACAAAAGTATTGTAAGAAATTTGGCAAGGTATCTTGCCTGGTCTGAAAAGGATGAAGTCCCAACTCAAGGCATCGTCCGATCTACCCGTCACATAAATTAAACAAGTTAGGTTACAAAAGTGGGTGAATAGGTTTCTCCATTTTAATCTATTTAAATTCTGAATAAAATAACCTAAAATAGTATTTTAATCTTATTATAATCTGATTTTATTACTAAACCCTAATTTTGGTCCAAAGAAAATTAACTTTACGGATTTGTGATCCGTGACACGCAAATCGAGGCAATCCGTTGACCAAAAGTCAACCGACTCAAATCCTAGATTTGTGTATAAAATTCTATAGATTTTAGCACTGCATGAACGCCAGAAACGACGGTTTTATAAAATCACAAGTCGGTAAAGAGTTATGGCCACAAGGACGAATAGATGATAGTTTTTGGTGGTTTCTTATTTACGTCTATGTTGCACAAATTTTACAGTAGATTAAACTTGCATGTTAAATTCTGGAAAAGTAATTTTATTTAATTTCATCATGTCAACTTTTCGAAACTTTAAAAGGTTCATAATTCCGAGTTCGGGATCTCCCGTAATCTCAAAAATACCAAAATGCGTCTGATTTCGGACAGCTGACACTTTTAGAATTTTCTAGAAAAATAGGTTCATAAATTATTAAAATAATTTATATATTCGGAAAACTAACATTTATATAGTTCTAACAAAAAAATTGGAGCGCGTTTGGAGTCCGGAGCTAGGAGATATCGTCTTTTTAATTTGTCATAACTAGTAGAAAATGAGGCTGAATTTATAACAAATTTTAACTAGTTTTGGACGAAAAGAGAGAAATTTGGGGAAAAAATATGAAGGATGAGATATTTATAATGGTGGACACTACTTAATTAAGTACGACTATGATTGGTTAATTTGGATAGGATTATGATGAATTTAAATAAGGATAGGACACGCATGAAGTTGCTTTCCTAGTAGGTTCAGGATTTGAATTAATTTAAAATAGAGTTTAAATTTATCTCAATAATTTATAATCTTAAATATAATTAAAGATAAAACAAATAATTTATAAATTCTTATTAATATCTATTAACACTAAATTAGCATCTATCAAATATTAAGACTATATATATCCAAATAAATCCTAAATAATTTTAAAAATCTAAATAAATTTCTTAAAATTCTAAATAAATTACAAAAAAATATAATTAAATATTTTAAACTAAAATAAATATTTGGTAGGAACAACATGCAAGTATGGTCGTATAGTAAATCATAGAAGACCTAGAAATTTATGTTTCCTAAGTTTTAATTACCAAAAATTCTAGAAAAATCTCCAAAAATCTAAAATAACCTAAAATAATTCTAATAAATATTTATATAAGTAAATATATCAAGAAATTTATTTTCTAATTAACTAAGAGAATACTCTAAAGAAATTTAATATCTATAATAAATATAATAATATAAAATACACACAAAATATCTATTTTTGGTGAGGGGGTTTATAATCTACCCAACTTACAAAAATTTCGTCCTCGAAATTAACACTAACCCATATTCATAATAATCACTATAGTTATTACACTACATAGCTATCTAGCAGTGCTTCCTAAAAGTCATGGTCTGTTATTCTAACACTTCTTATTTATTGTCCATACACTATCCTATTATCCTCTAACTCGTCTATACTACCCAACTTACAAAAGTTCTACTAGTAGTCACAGTCTCTTGAGGCTATTGTCTAGGTTGTAAGACAAATATATTTATTGGGTCAAGAATCTTGGGGTACTTGTCTTGAATCTCACAACCATGATTTTTTTTTGTAACCGTCAAGTATCGTAGTCTAATACTGCCATGCCACCTGACCAATATGTCTGCAAATACTTCGACTACTTTACTACAATGGTCTAACTGCAACTGTCACTACTTTGCCAGCGATTTATCATAGTTGTCAGTTCGTAACAAGTGCCTTCAATTCTTTTCTAGGCATAGTCTAAGTTTTTGGGCAACAGTTAAAGTCTTTACTAACTTATAAAACCATTAAAAGTATAAACTAGTTCAAACAGTCTAACAAATTTCTATTAGCCTAAGGGATGCTATATATCGTTTTTAAAATAATAAGAGGATACAGATATTGCTATAGGTCATATACATAAGGGTTATTATTAAGAACTCATCATTTAGTTATTAATCATCTACTAAACCATTTACGTTTTAACTAACAAAACTAAGGATATGGTCGAAGTAGACCAACAATTCATGTTGGCACTAAAAAGACGTAACTACGATAGGGAGAATTAAGCACGAGATAATGAATGGATAGAGAAGAGAAGATAAGCCACCCAAGGGGGCAAGATGGTGATAGAAAAAGAATACTACTACTACTACTACTACTCGCGTCATCTATTAGCATCGCGTGTATGCCACCTAGGTAAAATATCAGTATATCCTCAAAACTGCTAAACCAACACCTATATAATTGTACGTCTACTATGCACCTAAGATCTTGTATCATAAAGGGGGTCATGAGTATGCAATGACACATATAATTAAGGTCGTACCTGTATCTACGGCTTTCTGTGGCCGCGCTCTCTTGTTTGTCATCATGAGTGTGTGGCCTATGGGGTATATCTAGTACTATTCTTGTATCAAACTTATACTAAGCACGAACGTTCGTCTTTCCGAAATAGGGGAAGACGGAAAACAACAATAAAGAGTTCAAGGAGGAGGTGATATAATACAAGTACGGGATTCGAAGGGATTAAAGAATTTTGAAAGGGAGTTGCCAAGGCAGTTGTGGATTAAAATCTTATTTTGGTAAATTCCTATATGCATGTTCATATCAGAACAGTTATGTACCTGACATGATATGCTCTGACCAGTCTAGAGGGCAAGTATATTCGTCTAACAAGTTGAGTCAACAATATCTCAATCCACATAAAGTAGTGATACAAAGAGCGAACCAAGTGCACTACAGTTGATCAGACCATAATACACTGATTCTGATTTAGACAATGTATTAGTGTGGGCCCCCAATAATACATATGTCATGAACAAGCTTAATAAAAGAATAAGCTTGCAAACTAGGCTATAATAGCAGCATAAGTCGAGGTAGTAAAAATATAAGTACGCTTGATTATGATGGAGGAAGGTACTGAATAATCTAAGTTCACCAAGAAGATCGGTGTTGTGTCTCTACAATTGTCATACTAATTTCTTGTCTAAGTCTAAAGTCAACCAAATGGATGTATGGGCCTCTAAGTTTTACAGTCCAGAATAACACTAAAGTTCTATAGTCTGGATAAATACTATCTTTTTATGCAAGTCTATAGCTGGTGTCATTCAATTATACTTCATTAATGGGGCAATAGGACTATGTGTTACTAGATTATGAGACATACTATACAACTTACAATAATTTAACTAATAGTGTTATTGAATACTAGAGGGTATATATCTAGTATAAGTCATCTTCCTAACCTCTACCAAGCACGAGAGAAGATCGACGTTGAGAAGGGATCAAGAAAGATGCAATACAAGCAATCAAATGAGAATGCGAAATGAAATCAAGGGAGATAATAAATAAGTGGATGAGATCCTATATTCTAATCCTATGCGCAGGCTTGCTCGGTACAGTGACGTAACTGAGACAATATGCTCTCGACCTGCATGGGCCACCACAAAAACATGTCACACCCCAGTCTCAAAATACGTAGGACTAGGAACACTTAAGCATGCCAGCCGTATGTATATGGCAACTCCAATATATGGATACCATGATACACACGTATGCTGTAATATGAATATAAACTCACATGTGGTATAAATATAGTGTCGCAAGTCACAGATATACTAATCTCATCCACACAACAGTCACAGAAAGGAATATAACTAAACTAGAATAAAGGGTCTGAATAATCCATAACTAATAGTCGAGTGGAGACAAATCCACTACCAATGACTATATAAATACTAAAATAAGGGAGAAGGGTAAATCTATAATATAAATAAGATGATGATAGAAGTGTATCAGCGAAGCGATCCATCGCTAGAGATAATTACTGATGCTCAGAAGGTATGACCTCCTCGAAAAAGATAAGTAGTAAGTCCTGATCTGTGCTCCTGTGAATAGTCATGAACATCTATACCTGGAAAGGGACCAGGTCCTCAGAGGGACGTAACAAGATACATAGAAGCATGCCAATTTGAATACAGTAAACATGCATAATGTTTGAAAATAAATAAGTACGTTGTACAAGACAATCTATATGAATGCAAATGAGGACAACTTTTTGACGTGTCACGCCCCGGTTCCATGGATAAGGAATCGAGACACGTGGCAATGGCCAGCAGCGTACTTCGGCGGGCATTCCAATCTAATGGGCCCGTCGGAGTACACTTAAGCTGTAAAGTACAATGAATAACCCATCACATAACACATATAAACTTAATGTAAATCTCATCTACAGACAGCAATATAATAGCACAATAGAGGTAAATACAACAACTAAGGTGCCGAAAGGAAAAGTCCAAGATAAGTATCAAGTACAAATACTAGAGTAGTCATACGGGAACAAACCCGCTAGTACAAATATACTGGAATAAAAGTAAGCAATAAGATAACTTGGGACGGCAGCAAGTAACTAGGTAATGATACCATCCCAAGGAAAGAGTCACTACCAGCGATCAGGCGAAGTCCTCAGGAATGACCTCATCCTCGGCAGTGAGTACAGCTGCTGGATAGATGCCCGGTCCGTACTCCTCCGGATAATCCTCGTCGCCTATACCTGGAAGGGAACCAGGTCCTCAGAGGGACGTAACAAGGTATAGAAATACAATATGCCATGGTAAACAGATAGTACAAGTGCAACGACAGGGTAATCTATCATAACCAAACAAGTGAGACACAATTTAAAGACAATGTTCGACGCGTGGGCTTTCTAAAATAAAACCGTAGCTCCGAACACAGAGACACACTGGTCGTACCGTAGCTCCGAGCACAGAGACACACGGATGATACCACTACACTATAATATAGGATTACTACATATACATATATAAGCGCATAAAGAGGAGCCCAAACATCTAGTAAATGTCTTTCCCTTCCCAAGCGGTCAACGATGGTGCGTAGAACCTGAACCTCTAACTACAGTCTCGACACACAGAATTAAATCAACAGACGCGACCCTAAGGTCGTCCCAGTCTCTGGTCATGATGTCAGTATCAAGATACATGAATCTGGCACGATCACAGTATATGAGTGTGTCCTGGGGTACCAATGTACTCAGGTACGTGCATCGAGGTGCTATAAAGCATCTAGCAATTATTCTAAGACGTTACATCAAATGTCAGCACCCGGTTGTGATCCGGACGCGAAGTATCGAACGTCAACATAAATACGCCCACAATATACAATAAGAATAACAATATCTGTAATCTGAAATACAGGGTGGCAAGGTACACTTGCCTGCATCCGGCTGCTGATGGCGGGGATCCGGTACCACGCCCAAGTCCTCAGGTCCCGCAGTACCTAGAGATAGATACAAACCAAAAATTAATAATCTATTCTATGTCATGCTGGGATGCGACACACGACTACACTCAAACTCAGTCTCTGCTATGACTCACAGGGACAAGACACTAGGGGGTTGACCACAGTTGACTATCGGTACGATAGTCAATCAACTAGTCCTCTGTACACTCTCCTCGAAAAATCCTCATTCTGACCATATTCACCACGTGGTTCAGTATCAGGTATGCTTACTCCCTGACTGTATTTACTTATTAAATATTAGGTCTTCCTCAACCCTCAGGATCATTTCACCCACAATCACTGCTCAACCCTACAGATCACCATGCTCATAAATAAATATGTTGAACCCTAAAGCTCAATGTCTCTCATTCCAATCCATATTAATATACTGATGACGATTATACCTCCAAGTTCAGCATTAGACCTTAACCTCAAGTCATTATAATTATCATTCATCTTAAACCACATTGTTCAATTACTATACTACGCTAACCATATATATGCCAACAATATATAAATTAAACCCTAACAACTATATCTACATATATCCTCGAAACACCACAATCTATATAAACATCTATACTTAACCCTAACTAACACCAGTCCAATATATATAAACATCCTATTTAAAACAATATTATTCTGGAATTAAAATAAGAGAGGGGGAATAGTGAACCTCGACGAGGCTCGCTAGTCGGAGTTGATGGCCAGAGTAGGGTGGTGCTCGGTGGCAGGGAACGCCGAGGGTGGTGGTGATAATGGGAGCGTGTGGTGGTGGTGGAGATGGAAGAGTAATGGTGGTGGTGTAAGTGAGCAGGACAGGGAGGAGGTCGGTCGTGCACAGTCGCCGGAGTACAGGGGAAGCACAGGCCGGCGGAGAGGGGAAGTCGATCACAGGCCGGTCGGGGAGACCACTGCATAGTGCTGCGGCTGTGGCTGAAACTGTACAGCGGACGGCGGGGAGACAACTGCACAGTCCGGCGGGTGCGTCGGGAGAGCACAGCCGCGGGTGCTGTGGAGTCCGGCGGGTGCGTCGGGTGAGCACAGCCGCGGGTGCTGTGGAGCCGCCGTGGGGGTTGACGGCCAGAGCCGAGTCGGTCGGGTGGCCGGTCGGGTCCCTAGGAGCAAGAAAAAATAAAAGAAGAAGAAGAAGAAGAATGGAGGGAGGTGGTTTCTTGCATGGAGAAATATGGAGGAGGAGAGAGAGTGAGGGAGGTTTTGTAGGTTCCTTGGGATTAGGGCCTGCTTGGGGAGTTGTGAGGGTGAGGTAATATTTTATAGGGGAGTGGTGAATGGATGGAGGGTGGAGATGCTCCTATTCAAAATGGAGGGATAGGATCACTCATGAGAAGAATCATTTCTTCATGAGGAAATAAAGAGGGGAAGTTTAATTCGATCCAAATTTTTGTGACCTCTCCATGTGGTTTTGGCCAATGGGGTGAGGGCACCTAAAATCACTAAATTGTAACTTAGCGCCTTAAATTCGGGAAATTACACGAACACATAAAATGACGCAAAAATTATGAAGAAAATTACTGTTGATGATTTGTATGGCGAGGGGGTATTGGGGGTTTGGCACGGGTTTAATTTAATGGCCATCGGGATTAATTAAGGATTAAAATAGGATTAAGAAAAATTGGTATCCTCGATTTAAATAGAATTAAAGTATCCCGCGCTTTTAAATTAAATGGGGGCACTTGGGGTCAAAATCCGGAAATAACGCAAAGGTCAAAAATGGTGGGGGCTTGGAGTCAGTCTTGGACCCTTTTGTTGGTCCGGCTCAACTGGTTAAGTTGGTATCTCAAAATTTAGGGTAACGACACAGGTGTCCGACACAGAATTAAATATGGATTACGGTTTCGAAAAATTATGCAATTAATTTAGAGCATAACAAAATCTGATTTTAAGTGACGGAAAAGTCCAGTGCCTAATTTGGCGGGTCAAGTCAGGAGTACAATAATTCGATGGAATTTATGGGCTGATATTGGGCTCCGAATAATTAAGCAATGATAGGGCACGCCAAGGGTTTTAATTAAATGAATTAAAATACCAGACAAACTTAACTCCACTATAAACCTCAACATCTACTGCTAAATCCAAATTTTCCAAATCCAAACCTGACTATCTATAGAATAAATCGAGGGGGTTTACATTCTTCCCAACTTAGAAAAATTTCGTCCCCGAAATTAAAAGTAAGGCACGATAATATCTAATAGAATTTTAAAATAACTAGTAATCAAATTCCGTACGTAAAATCGACCTTGGTCCTCAAATAAGTACGGGAATCGATGCCTAATAGAATCCTCGCGCTCCCAAGTAGACTCGCCTGGTGAATGGTGCTTCCATGCCACTCTGACAAGTCGAATCGTCTGCCCTCTCAAAGTCTTATCGCTGCGATCGAGGATCTCAACTGGCTGCTCTACGTAAGATAGGCTGGGTCCTACTGTAATCTCCGAATGATCAAGCACGTGACTAGGGTCTGCGACATATCTCCTCAGCTGCGATACGTAAAATACGTCATGCACTCCTTCTAATGATGGAGGCAATGCAAGATGGTAAGCTACTTCGCCAACTCGTCCCAAGATGTCAAAAGGCCCGATGTACCTCGGACTCAGCTTGCCTCTGCCTCCGAATCTGATGGTACCACGAGTGGGCGATATCCTCAAAAATACATGGTCACCTTTCTTGAACTCCAATGGTCTGTGGTGCGCATCTGCCCAATGTTTCTGTCTGTCTTGTGCTGTACGCAGGTGGCTCTGAATCTGCTTGACCTTCTCTACTGTCTGTGTTACCAATTCTGGACCAAGTATCTGACGCTCTCCCACGTCACTCCAACAAACTGGCGACCTACATTTCCTGCCGTACAGTTCCTCATAAGGTGCCATCTGTATGCTGGCCTGGTAACTGTTATTGTAGGAGAATTCCACCAAGTGTAGGTGGTCCTCCCAAGATCCTCCTAAATCAATCATACACGCTCTTAACATATCCTCTAATATCTGTATCGTGTGCTCTGACAGACCATCAGTCTGTGGATGATATGCAGTGCTGAACTTGAGATGAGTTCCTAGGCTCTCATGCATACTCTGCCAAAAATGTGACGTGAATCTGGAATCACGATCCGATACGACGCTGACAGGCACTCCATATAATCATACTATCTGCCTTATATATAGGTCAGCTAAAACCTCCGTGGATTATCCAACTCTGAAGGGCAAGAAATGTGCAGACTTGGTGAGTCTGTCTATGACAACCTAAACTGCATCCTTTCCGCTAGGGCTTCGTGGGAATCCTGTGACGAAGTCTATGGTAATGTGTTCCCACTTCCACTCAGGAATGGAAAGTGGCTGCAATAATCCTGTAGTCCTCTGATGTTCAGCCTTGACTTGCTGACAAACTAAACACTTCTCCACGAATCTTATAATTTCTCTCTTCATCCCATGCCACCAGAAATGCTGCCTCAAGTCTCGGTACATCTTCGTACCACAGGGATGAATGGAATAGATCGAGCTATGAGCCTCGGTCATCAGCTCTTGGCATAGCTCGCCACTCGGAACATATAGGCGATCTCCACACCTCAATGTTCTGTCTTCATGGATCCTGAGTCCTGTCTGCATGCCGGCCTCTGTCCTCTCTCGTAGGCGTCAAAATCTCGCATCTGTAGGCAATGCTGCCTTGATCCTCTCAATCAAAGTAGACTGAACCTCAAGACTGGCCATTTGTCCATCCATGCCTGGCAATACGATCTCAATCCCAAGCTCCTGGAGATCCTCTAGCAATTGCCGCTGCGTCGTCAAAAAGTATGCCATGGGCTTCCTGCTTAAGGCATCTGCTACGACATTCGCCTTGCCAGGGTGGTACTGCAACTCAATGTCATAATCTGTCATCAACTCTAGCCAGCGTCTTTGCCTCATGTTGAGCTCCTTCTGCGTGTAGACATACTTCAGGCTTTTATGATCTGTGTAAATCTCAACACGCTCACCATAAAGGTAATGTCTCCATAGCTTTAGTGCAAATATCACTGCAGCTAGCTCCAAGTCGTGCTTCGGATAGTTCTTCTAATAAACTCTCAGCTGTCTCGATGCGTAGGCTATTACCTTGCCGTGTTGCATCAGTACACATCCTAATCCGCTCCCTGACGCATCATTGTACACTATAAATCCTCCTGATCCTGAAGGTAATGTCAAAATTGGTGCTGATGTCAGACGCTTCTTCAGCTCATCGAAAGCTGCCTGACAATCGTCGGTCCAGATAAACTCCTCGCCTTTACGCGTCAGTCGCGTCATAGGCGCAGCTATCCTCGAGAAGTTTTCCACGAACCTCCGATAATATCCGGCAAGTCCGAGGAAACTCCTAACCTCCGTAACTGATGTAGGGGTAGGCCAGGTCTCAACTGCAGCTATCTTCTCCGGGTCAACTGATAGTCCATCTCCGGTGATTATGTGTCCCAGAAACGGTACTCTATCCAAGCAGAACTCACATTTGCTGAGTTTGGCATACAGCCTCTCACGTCTCAGCGTCTCCAACACGATCCTGAGATGCCTCTCATGCTCCTCCTGGCTCTTGGAATATATCAAGATGTCGTCTATAAATACCACCACGAACTTATCCAAGTATTGGTGGAAGACATTGTTCATCAAACACATAAATACTACTGCGCGTTGGTTAAACCAAACGGCATGACTAAAAACTCATAGTGGCCATACTTCGTCCGAAAGGCTGTCTTCTAGATGTCCTCTTTTCGTACTTTGATCTGATGATAACTGGATCTGAGATCAATCTTCGAGAATACACATGCACCGCTAAGTTGATCAAACAAATCATCGATGCGGTAGTGGATACTTGTTCTTTATCGTTACAGCATTTAGCACCCTGTAATCGATACACAAGCGTACCGTCCCATCCTTCTTCGGTACAAATAGAATTGGTGCTCCCCATGGAGATACACTAGCCCGTATGAAACCCTTATCTAAGAGATCATCTACTTGGACCTTCAGCTCAACCAACTCCTTCGGTGCTAGTCTGTAAATGGGGGAAGTAACTATCTCGGCTCCTGGAGTCAACTCTATAGTGACCTCAATCTCTCTGTCAAGTGGCAGTCCTGGGAGATCCTCTGGAAATACATCCTCAAACTCTGCTATAAGGTGAGGGTACATCGGTTCATCTTCTGCAATGTGTGTCGCTAGGGAGGTTGGACACCATGCTCTCGGGCTACCCGAAGAAACTCAAACTCTGGGTGATCTGGGGGTCTAAAGATGACACAACCACGATGGCAATCTAGCGTTGCATGGTATTGGCTCAACCAATCCATGCTTAGGACAATGTCATAGTCCGGCATGGAGAAAACCAAAAATCGGGCACGCATCTCTCGCCCGCAGACAACTACTGAACATGATCTACAAGTGTCGCTAACAGGTACTGTTCCACCTCCCGTAAGAATTCTCTTGACCTTCGGAAGGGGTACGGTGGCTATTCTATGGATAGCCACGAAACTAGTAGCTATAAAAGAGTGTGTGGCACCAGAATCAAATAGGACTAATGCTGGTAATGAAGCTACTAAGATAGTACCTGCGATCACTTCTCCGGCTGTCTCTGTCTCCTCTATAGTCATAGCGTAGGCCTATCCCTGTCTCAGTACCGGTGCCCTCGGCTGATGCCGATCCTGGTGGAACTGACCTGCCTGTGGGACCAAGGGTGGCCTCCTCTGGTTTCCCCTGGTGCTGGTGGTCGCTGTGCTCCAGCTCCTGCGTAAGGCGACCTCGGTCCAGGAGGCTGCTGATAAGGTCTCGGCGCTGGCAGGGCTGGCCGATGAACCATCTGTACTGGATCTCTCTGTTCAGGGCAATCTCGGATGGCATGCTGTCCCGATCCATATCTCAAACATACGCCCAGTCTCCGTCGACAATCCCTCATCAAATGTCCCCTCTTGCCGTAGAAATGGCATATGGGAATGACAGCTCCCTGCTGTGGTGCTGCCCTCTGCTGTTGCTGTTGTACGAGAGGACGCTTCGCAGGTCCTCCCTGCGGGGCTCGGACTGCTGATGACGATACATAGGAGCGCTTCTGGCTGGCCTCCATCTTGTTGATGCGGTCCTGGCGTCGTGCTGCAAGTAGTACCTCGGAGTAAGAGGTGGGGGCGGTGGACCCGATAAGCCTCTGGGTCTCAAAACTTAGGCCCTCATAAAACTTCTCGGCCTTTGCTTCCTCAGTGGGGATCAGGTATGGTACAAATCTGCTCAGGCAGAGAAACTCTACATTGTATTCCTCTACAGTCATACTTCCATGCTTGAGGTTCTGGAAACTGTCCTGAAGCTCTGCTCGGGCAGTAGAAGGTATGTACATCTCTTGGAAGAGCCTAGAGAACTCTTCCCATGTGGCACGATCTTGTCCCAAATGCTGCTCCTCATAAAGCCACCAGTGATGAGCGTTGCCGGTGAGCTGCATCCTAACAGCCGTCATCCATCGGTGTCGGGGGAGGTCAGTAGCCTCCCGCTGGTGCTGAATGCTGGTGAGCCAAGCGTGGACCTCTGTCGGCTCCTCTGTGCCCGTAAAAGGTTGCGGCATCAAATGACAGAAGTCTATGATAGACCCTAGCGTCGGCTCGTATGCTGGTGGTGACGCCTGCCCCAAGGCCGTCACGATGCTCTCTCTCAGGGTCTCAGCCTGGCGCTGCTGGGCCTGCTACTGAGCCTGCTGCTGGACCTGTTGCTGGGCCTGCATCATCGCAAACATTATCTGGAACATTTGGATTCCATCCATCGGTTGCCCTGTGGGGAATGGCATAAAGGGCATCTGGGGCGGAAATGGTGGAGGAGGTGGTAGCTGATGCTCCTCCTGACTCGGGATCCTCTGATCCTCAGGTCCTGCCTGATGTGGAGTCTGATGCCCGTCTGAAGGCACCTCGGGATGTCCTGATGACTGCCCCATGGGAGCTGGAGTCAGTAGAAGGACCTGCTCCAGTTCCGGTTCTCCGGATGATCCTGCGTCTCGGGGAACGTCGCCAGGCTGTGCGACGCGTCCACTGCGGAGATTCATAACTCTGAAAAGAAGTCATGACTGAGATCAGCGTTTGAGGAAAAATAAACAAGATACAATTTGGTAAACGATATCGAGATAGAGGTGTCATGTGAAGGTTTCAAACTTTGTAGATGAGATTTCTAACTCTATTCCTAATTTACAGGCTCGTTTGGCATAGTCAGGTGACCAAGACGATTTAAATCGGACCTGCATAGGCCACCATAAAAATCTTGTCACGCCTCGGTTCCAAGGATAAGGAACCGAGACACGTGGCAATGGCCAGCAGCGTACTTCGGCGGGCATTTCAATCTAATGGGCCCGTCGGAGTACACTTAAGCTGTAAAGTACAATGAATAACCCATCATATAACACATATAAACTCAATGTAAATCTCATCCACAGACAGCAATATAAGAGCACAATAGAGGTAAATACAACAACTAAGGTGCCGAAAGGAAAAGTCTAAGATAAGTATCAAGTACAAATACTAGAGTAGTCATACGGGAACAAACCCGCTAGTACAAATATACTGAAATAAAAGTAAGCAATAAGATAACTTGGGACGGCAGCAAGTAACTAGGTAATGATACCGTCCCAAGGAAAGAGTCACTACCAGCGATCAGACGAAGTCCTCAGGAATGACCTCGTCCTCGGTAGTGAGTACAGCTGCTGGATAGATGCCCGGTCTGTACTCCTCCGGGTAATCCTCGTCGCCTATACCTGGAAGGGAACCAGGTCCTCAGAGGGATGTAACAAGGTACAGAAATATAATATGCCATGGTAAACAGATAGTACAAATGCAACGATAAGGTAATCTATCATAACCAAACAAGTGAGACACAATTTAAAGACAATGTTCGACGCGTGAGCTTTCTAAAATAAAACCGTAGCTCCGAATACAGAGACACACGGGTCGTACCGTAGCTCCGAGCACAGAGACACACGGGTGATTCCACTACACTATAATACAGGATCACTACATATACATATATAAGCGCGTGCAGAGGAGCCCAAACGTCTAGTAACTGTCTTCCCTTTTCCAAGCGGTCAACGATGGTGCGTTGAACCTGAACCTCTAACTACAGTCTCGACACACAGAATTAACTCAACAGACGCGACCCTAAGGTCATTCCAGTCTCTGATCATGATGTCAGTATCAGGATACAGGAATCTGGCATGATCATAGTGTATGAGTGTGTCCTGGGGTGCCGATGTACTCAGGTACGTGCATCGAGGTATTATAAAGCATCTAGCAATTATTCTAAGACGTTATGTCGAATGTCAGCACCCGATTGTGATCCGGACATAAAGTATCGAACGTCAACATAAATACGCACACAATGTACAATAAGAATAACAATATCTGTAATCTGAAATACAGGGTGGCAAGGTACACTTGTAGAAGCATGAAAAATACGCTGGATAGCTCTACGCAACATAGTGATGCAGGGCAGCGTAAGCAGGGGACCTTAAGGCCATCAAGAGTGCAACGGAGCTTTTCCACTGAGCACGGCATAAAATATGATAGGACTATCCGCATAAAATGTAGTATGTCCATGCCGCTTCAGCGTAGACGGGGTGCTTCATTGCCTCCAGGGCGTAAAACTCATCTGCTTTCAAAGCAGCGTTAAAGCGTACGAGGAACGCTTCGTCTTCCCCGAAATGAACCTGTCAAGTCACGCAGTAAACCTGACATCTGACTCCTGACAAAAAGTGCTGCACGGCTACCCAGACGACGGCTGGAAAGATGGCAGACCACTCGGAACGCACCCCACAGTATGATGGCGGATCTCTGCATTTAATGCAGAGGATTTGATTAAATATCACCGAACCGTCATTTACTGACATCCCCTCAGCGGAGACTGCTTTTACGCGTACAAGGGGATACGCTGCCTTATTTTACACAGGCAGACGTAAACTGTTTACGCTCTGCAGAAGACAAACAGACTGCCACGTCAAAAGCTGCTCTTTGAACAGGGCTCGAGGCACGCCTCTGCACCTAATGCTCAGAACCGTGGCAAGCCTTCAGAACACGTCTCTGCAATTAATGATGATAGCGGATCTCGGCATTTAATGCGAGAGATTTGATTATATCTCCAAGAGCCGTAATTTCGGCTAAAGACGTCCACATCACCTCGGCTTCTACGTCCATTCAGCTTCTATACTCGTTCGACTTCTATGTTCATTCGGCCTGTGCTTATTTGGCTTCTATGCCATCAGGCTTCTATGCCTACTCGGCTTCTATGCCTACTTGGCTTCTACGCCATGGTGACAGACATTGGCTTCTACTCCAACCTCTTCTACATGAGGGATACCTACCTACGTGGCTTCTACGCCGTGATCTTCGTAGCGATTATACGCATTTTTTCCCTTAGTTGGACCCGCGTCACACGCTCATTCAAAAGGTCATCTATACGCAGGCTTTGGTTATTTTAACCATTGTGTAAAAGGTTGTTGTACTTTCCACTACTCGGTTTCCACACCGATTGACTGGTCACTGTCACCAAAACTCTATAAATAGAGACCTCTATCAATAGAGGAACAGGTCGAGACTTAAAAAAACCGAACAAGGTCGAACCTCCAAAGAGATCGAACCACGGGTCGAAACATTGGAGATTGAGGAGAGATCGAAGAGTCTTTGAAAGAGAGAGAGAAGCATCCAGAGCTCAGGGAATGAGTAGCGATCGACAACATTGGCATCGTGCATCCATCCTCTTTCGCCACCTACGAAGCTGCTTTCCATCTTCCATGGCACTTCTTCACTATCGTGTAGTCCAAGGACTAAAGTGATCGACTGCAGATCAGACACCTATAGCAATCATCTACCCAGATTAAATAAATTGTACTCCTACATCCTCGTATAGGATCAAATTGTACAAGTTTGTTTGTAAACCAAAGAAAGCGGGTTTCGTGCAAACCTCGTATTATATATATTTCGTTCTTTCGTTTAATACCACAAACAAGATGATGACTCTGCTGGGGACATCTTTCTCTTCTGATGAGGAAGCGATTGCTCAACACGATACGGTATCCGTGGGATCCGTGAAGAAGACACTGGTCGTCCAGTTCGACCAGTCTGCCTACGAAGACATGCTTCGGACGGGGGGGTAGCTCTCACTCTCTCTCTGTACAAAACAACAGGAAGCTGCGCAAGGTCTGGATGCCCAAGACATCCTCTACCATCCCTGTGGACTCTCCGATCTCTCTGACCAATGAGGTTGTAGCATTGATCCCTCCGTGCCCTGCACATAAAATTCAGTCTCCCGCTACGCGCGGTACAGACAAAACTTTGGGCAAAGCCTCAACGCTAACCCAGAAGTATCCATTGCGCTCTACGCGTAGAAACTAGTCTCCCGCTATGTGCGGTACAGACAAAACTTCGGGCAAAGCCTCAGCGCTAACCAAGAGGTATCCACTGCGCTCTACGCGTAGAAACCAGTCTCCCGTCCGTGGCGGAATAGACAAAACTTCTGATGATGCCTCAGCACCAAATCGGAAGTACAAAGCACGCTCCACGCGTAAGACAACATCTGACCTCTACGGGGAACCAGATGACACCCGTGATCTCCGCAAGGGAAAGCAAGCTGTGAGCTACTTAACTTCTCGGCATTCATGCCAGCAAGGGAACAATCTACCCACCCTCCAAATTATGCGAGAAGCTGATAGCCGCCTGAGGACATCCTCAGCCTTACGCCAACCAGAGCGAAGCTCGAAATTACGCCAGGCGAAGTTCCTAAGCGTACAGAAGGCTCGATTGACGGAAAGACGCACTCCTCGGAGATTATCCGCCACCCAGATGGCCAATCTGTTGTATACGAGTGGCACAAGGAAGACTATGGTCCCCATCATCCGCACGCCTACCAATGGGAATAGGAGGAACAAGCCATCTTCTTCTTCTGCAACTTCTTCTGACCTGCGCAAGTATCTAATCCAGAGACGCAAGGAGAGGGAATCCTCCAACATGGCTATTACGCCTCCTAGGGAGCACTGTTGTGAGGGTCACAGGATTGTAATTAATTGCTGCTGTTCTAAAGCAAAACGGCCAATTTTCGACCGACTGAGCTACTCTCCATCTTTCCTAGAAGAAGAACCCATGCATGCATCTGTGAACATGGCTTCACATATACCTGGAGGAAGCTCAGGCTCAAGACGTCTGTCCTCTGGAACTCCGAGCCGAAGGAGATTCAACATACTCCTCAGAGACACTGAAGATGGGGTGTTCCAGAACACTCGTTCGAGGTCACAACAACTGACTTCATACTCCTCTGATTCCGACGCTGGGGGTCGTCATTCTCCCGAATCAAATACTGAGAGTATAGAGTCGACTTCTGCAGCGACCTATACACATCCTTCGATGATGCCCAGGGAAATGGGAGTATACGCCATTGGAGATGAACATAAGGAAGCTTCGCCGTCAGGAAGCGAGGAACAGCGCATCACTACACTGGAGACGTCTCTGAAAAAAATGCAATCCATGATGGAGAACATGCACCGGATGATGCTAACTCAACAGGCGGCTGCTATGGCTCAAACATCAGTCCCGCCAGCACAGATACGTGTGGGGGTGGACTTGCCACCATCCAACACGGTCCAAGAACCTGCTCTAGATCAAGAGTCAGCTGGTCCTCCACTTCCTCACTCGGAGAATGCATTACCTCCTGCAGGAGTCACGATACAACCGACTCTGCACCAATCCGTGGTCTCGCTACCGGCTAAAAATCTGATGCAAGCAGTACGGGAGTTGAAAGCCCAATTCAATGCCTTGAAGCACAAAGATCAGCTCAAGAAATTTGGAATCAACCAGCCTTACCCGGCTATCTGGAAAGAGGTCCCTTTCCCTCCAAGATACAAACCTCAGACTATGGCTCTGTTCGAGGGAAAAACATCACCAAGTCAGTACATGAACTATTTCAGTATGATGACGGTATTGCTACAAGGGAATGACGCCCTCCTCACTTGGGTGTTCAAGGGTTGTCTCTCAGGAGTGGCTTACCAGTGGTACCACAGTCTGGCAGACAACTGCATTACTTCCTTCGAAGACTTCAAGGCTTTATTCTTCATACGATTCTACGAGGGAGGAATGGACATGTCTATGTCCTCTCTCATCGAAGTCAAGCAGAGGGAAAAAGAGGACGTTCGTACCTTCATCGAACATTTTCGTCAAGCCATGCTACAGATGCCTCCAGGAGTTCCAGACTCTGCGTTGGTGGATATTTGCAGGAAGAACCTCCTTTCTGTGGTCTCGGTGTTCACAGGACCATATCAGTTCTACGACTGGCCCTCGTTCATCATCTCAGCAGTGGCCGCCGATGACAACAGTCGCAAGGCGCACGACAATGGCATTATATCTTTACCTCCGACAGAGGCAAAAGGTCATCCCCCAACGGCGACCATCCTCGCAGTTCCAAAGAAAAAGAAGCTCTGGCAATCAATACGTCCAGACAAAAGACTGCGGCAACCACGCAGACAAAACCTGGGACTTCCAAGCCCGTCGAAGTATACTCTTTCAACGACGATGATATTCCGAGTATATTCGAGTGTCTCGTCAAGAGTGGCAAGATCACCCTTCCGGAGGAGAAGCGGCCCAGTGAAGCCGGCAGTGCCAACAACCCCAAGTACTGCATCTTCCACCGATACGTGCACCACCCGACCAAGGCGTATTACATACTGAAAAGGAAGATCCATGGGCTGATCGATGCCAAGGCCATCACTATGTATAACACCGAGAAGACGGTCACGGCCAATATGATCTCCCTGTAATTTGGCAATCTACCTCCCTTACGACTTCCAAGTCAGATGAGGACACCTTTTCCCCTTTTCAAGATGGCTCGTCGCCCTCCAACTTACCTCGTGCTCTCGAGCAAACATTACCAGTAAATATGGTAGTGACGGATCCCTTCGAATCAGACGAACAAGAATCCAAACTATTCGAGAATGACGCTTGGGCTCAGCAAATGGATACACTATGGGAATTCCGCTTCGAGCAAAGAGAACCTCCCACCAAAGATAAAGTTATCCAGATTAATGTTGGGGATAAGCTTTCACCAAAGCCGATATTTATCAGTAACAATCTTTTCCCAACTGAAAGGGAAGAAGTTATTCAACTGATAAGAGAATACATCGACGTCTTTGCGTGGAATTATCAGGATATGCCAGGACTTGATCCAAAGATGGCTACTCATAAACTCAACATATTGCCCGATTCAAAGCCTGTAAAGCAGCACCAACGTCGGTTCCGCCCAGATATGATGGACGCCATTGAAGCTGAAGTCAAGAAGTTGATAGCCTGCGGTTTTATTCGGGAGGAACAACATCCCGACTGGGTCGCCAATGTTGTCCCGGTCATAAAGAAGAATAGGAAAGTGCGAGTCTGCATCGATTACCGAGATCTGAACGCAGCCTGCCCCAAGGACGAGTTTACTCTTCCTATCACAGACGTCATGATCAACAATACCTGCAGTTTCGAATGTATGTCTTTCATGGACGGATTCTCAGGATACAATCAAATCAAGATGCATCCTGAAGACGAGAAGCATACTGCCTTCCGGACACCACTCGGGGTATATTGCTATGCGGTCATGCCCTTCGGGTTGAAGAACGTCGGAGCTACTTACCAACGGGCTATGAGTAACATATTCCACAAGCATTTACGCAAGACAGTAGAATGTTACGTAGACGATATAGCTGTCAAAAGCCGCCTCAGGGTCAATCACATCCAAGACTTAAAGACGGTATTTGAGCTGATGCGCCAACATCAACTCAAAATAAATCCTACAAAGTCCTTTCTGGGTGTATCTAGTGGCAAATTTCTGGGATTCGTCATTACCGTCAAAGGCATTCAAGTGGACCCTGATAAAGTCAAGGCCATCTTGGAAATGCGACCACCCCGTAATCCGAGGGAACTCAGAGGATTTCAAGGTCGTCTGGCCTATATCCGGAGATTCATATCCAACCTCTCTGGAAGATGCCAGCCCTTTTCTCTCCTCATGAAGAAAGGTGTATCCTTCGAATGGGACGAAGCCTGTCAGCAAGCGTTCGGGGATATCAAGCCCTACCTCACTAGTCCGCCAGTTCTGGTGCCTCTCGTCGTAGGAAGACCATTCTTCCTGTACGTTCGAGCGATGGACCATTCTCTGGGAGCTCTTCTCGCGCCGAAGAACGATGCGGGACAAGAACAGGCTATCTACTATCTAAGTAGAATGATGATCGGAGCTGAGCACCGGTACAATCCGGTGGAAAAAGAATGTTTGGCTCTGATGTTCGCTATCCAGAAGACGCGGCACTATGTCACCGGCCAGACTATTCACATCATCTCCAAGATTAATCCACTTCGGGTACTGATGAACAAGCCAAGTGTTCTTAACTCCCGACTCACAACTTGGGCGATGTTATTGACACCATATGACATGGTGTACGTCCCTCAGAAGTCCATCAAAGGCCAAGCATTGGCTGACTTCCTAGCTGCTCATCCGATCCCGGAGGCCTCCAAATTATACGAGGACATTCCCGACGAAGTTGCAGAATGTAGTTCCACAATGGAAAGTGACGCATGGCAACTGTTCTTCGACGGCGCCTCCAAAACTGGTCCCAAAGGAAATGTGGTTTCAGGGGTAGGAATTGTCCTGGTTACTCCCGATAAACTTGTCATCTATCGAGCATACTCTTTTAACGAGCCCTGTTCCAACAATGTGGCAGAGTACAACGCTCTACTAATTGGGCTCCAAGTCGCTAAAGAGCTGGGGGTCGAATCTCTGGAAGCTTTTGGTGATTCTCTGCTTATCGTCAATCAAGTCAGGGGAATATATAAAGTCCGAAATCCAGACCTTATCCCCTATCACCAAGCAACGGTCGATATAGTCGTAACATTCAAGGGGTTCTTCCTAGAGCATGTACCTCGATCTCAGAATCTGGAAGCCGATGCCCTAGCCAGTCTAGCTGCAGATTTAGCTACTCCCATAAGAAGGCAGAATTCGGTAATCCTTCTTAACAGAGATCTATTTTGCGTAAAGAACAACGCTCACATCGAACGCAGTTACGCTGTGAACACCGATCCTCCTACGAGAGATTGGAGAAGTCCTTTTATAGATTTCGTGGCATACGGAATCTTGCCGGAGGACCCTAAAGAAGCAGCATCCGTCAAAAGACGATCATTACGCTTCTACTTCGATGCATCTTCATAATACCTATATCGCCGGACCTACGATGGACTGCTATTGAGATGTCTCTCTAATGACGAAGCACAACAGATCGTCCGCGAAGCTCACGACGGCATATGCGGGGTGCATCAATCCGGTCCTAAGCTACAGGATCGTATCAGGAGAATGGGCTATTACTGGCCCACTATGATCGCAGACGCAATCAAGTATGCCAAACGATGCAAGGCCTGTCAGGTCCATGCAGACTTCATACACCAGCCGTCTGAACATCTACATCCTACGGTTGCATCCTGGCCTTTCGAAGCGTTGGGTATGGACATTATTGGTCCTATTCACCCGTCTTCTTCCAGAGGTCACCAGTTCATACTGGCCATCACGGATTACTTCTCCAAATGGGCAGAGGCGATCCCTCTCGCTGAGGTAAAAACATCCAATGTGATTAGCTTCATCAAGCATCACTTCATTTATTGCTTTGGGATTTTCCGAAGGATAATCCATGACAATGGGCCTCAGTTCATCAGCCAAGCGTTTCATCAATTTTGCAATAAAAATCGGATAAAATGTCGCCTCTACGGCGTATTATCCAGCTGCTAATGGTTTGGCAGAAGCCTTCAACAAAACCATTATCAAACTTTTGAAGAAGTTCGTTTCTTCGAACAAAAGAGATTGGAACGAGAAGCTGGAAGAATGTCTCTGGGCATACCGCACAACGGTCCGAGCACCGACAGGTTATACCCCGTTCTCACTGGTCTGCGGGAGTGAAGCAGTTCTTTCCATCGAAATCCAAATCCCGTCACTCAGGATAGCAGTCGCCAATAAGTTAACTCGGGAAAAGAATGACCTTTTAAGGCTTCAAGAGCTAGAAGGATTAGACGAGAAATGCCTTCAAGCTCAATAAAGTATCGCGTTCTATCAAGCGCGCATTTCCAGAGCTTTTAATCAAAAAGTAAAGGAAAGAGTGTTCAAAGTTGGCGAGATAGTCTTAGCTGTAAGAAGGCCAATGATTCTCACTCACAGGAGCAAGGGCAAATTTTAGCCCAAATGGGAAGGCCCCTACGTAATCGAGACAACATTCTCAAATGGCGCTCACATGATAGCCCAGCCTAATGGAGACCTACTAATGGCTTCTATCAATGGAAAATTCCTGAAAAGGTACTATGCTTAACCTCCTCTGCTCAAGTAGAATAAGGCAAAAATCTCATTCTGACAAAACTACTTCCAAAACGAAACTAGTTGGGTCGTACTCTATCATGTCCATATGACCCCTGAATAGATACGCCCTGCTGAAGTTTACCGAGAGACTATCATGTCCATACTACCTCTGATATTACTCTCACCCAAACCCGTCATTTACATTCCAAAATGATGGGTCCACAAAGTCAGATGAAAAGCCTCTTTATTATTCCCCAAAAAGGAGCGGAAGTACATTAAAAAGCAAAAGCAAAAGTACATCATGAAGGAGGAGCGGTCAAATCGCGAATCTGCTGTGCCAGTCTGGCCATCCTCGCATTCCTGGAGTCCAAAATGGCAGCTCGAGATCGCTCCCATCTCGTCTCCTCATCATTCAAGCCAGATAAATCAAACAGAGAATATGTAAGAGCGGCGTGCATGGTACTCGCATGTGCCAAGTTCTGTTGAGCTTCTTCCATATGGCTCTGTAACACATGCACACCGGCGGCTGAAGCACGAGACCACTCCTTCGCTAAAGCGAGCTCAGCCTCCAACTTATGGACCCTCGCTTCATTTTTTTCATGTTCAGCTTTACTCTTGGCCAACTGGGGAACAACACACTCCAAGAGGGTGTGCTCGTCGCTCATCTCTTGCTGCCGCATCTCGAGGGACCTGCTCAGAGCTGCCAACTCTCCCAGCCTTGCAGTCAGCGAGTCATATTCATCCTGGACCAAATCGTCAACACTGACTTAGGATAGCTGCGAGTATTCGTTAACGGGTTGCTCCAAACCATTAACTACCTCCGTCAGGGCGTCAGCTAAACCAGTATCGCCAAGGTCCCTTATCGCCTCTATCGAAAACCAAGAGGACTTCTTCAGACACTCAAAATTCAGATTCTTCTCCAACAGCGTTGTCAAAGTATTATAAAAGATACCGGTATATTGCTCGATCAGTGCAGCTAGGCCCGAATGCACGCTGGGAGTGGCTGTAATATTATCGAACCGCGCTCCAGAGGCGACCGCAATCGACGTGGCCACAGTCCTCGTCTCGACAGGGGTACGACAAAAGAGGAAGCACCAACACCAGACGAAGTAACCAGCATACTCGAAGGAGGCATTGTCGCAACGATAGGGTCGTCCTCTTGAGGTATCGAAACCTCGTCGGCAGGCGAGCCGGCACCCGAAGATGTTTCCTCTTCAAAATCAGGCACCTCCGTATCAACGCCAGGACCTGACATAGAGCCGAAGGGCGCATATACATTGCCCTCCCCGAAGAGGTCGTCCCCTGAGAAGAAGACAAGAGGAAGTTAATGTCAAATATGATATTAATTTTCCTAAAAGAAGAGGCACGAAAAGACGACAGTGATGCTAGCCAAGCTGTCATACCTGGAGAAGAGGGCCTGCTAACTGACACTGGCAAATACTCTTCCAGGTCTTCGTCGAGATCCACTTGAGGCTCATCAACTGGAATCTCGCTAGAAGCACTGACGGGCACGGCAGGGGCGTCTCCCAATGCTGATCCGGACAAAGGTATATAGAATCTTATAACCAGCCTCGAAGGCGACTTCGTTCCACTACCTGAAGCAGTAGCAGCGGTAGCAGCCTCCAGCTGAGATTCTCTGGCGCCACCGTCCGAAACTGTAGAAGGTTCCTCTCTAAAAGGCGAGGAACCCCCAATCAAAGAATCATCCCCGACATAGGGAGAAGCAGGCTCACTTCCAGGAGCCTCAATGCCAGGAATCTGGAGAGGAAGAGTAACCATCCTCTTCGTCCTCTTACGAGGGGAAGCCTCCTTCAGAGCGAGAGCCCTTCGTTTCCCGGAGATACCAACGCCCCTGCAGGCGGAGGTATTTCACCCCTCGGTACCGATACGAGAGGCTCATCCGGAGTAGCGGACTCGTCACCCTCGTCAGAAGAAATCGAGGGGACTTCGACCCTTTCCCCGGGTTTGGAAGAGGGCACCCTAAAACTTTCACCCATATCAAAATCATGATGGGAGGTGTTCATTGCCATATAGAACTGGGCATACGAATGCAGGATGTGCAGCTCGATGGAGAGTATGATGAAGGGCACAGTAAAAATTGCCCCGGTACAGCCCATGATAAAATATCGCCATCCCCTCGCTCCATCGATGAGTCCACCTCTGGACATGAAGCTGGTGATGGCATTGCCCACATGCAACTGATCATACCCAAACTGCCTGGCAAATCGACTAGGCAGGTAGGGTTCGAAGAAGCAGTGATCTTCACTTCTGTACAGCAAGTGGGAAGGTCTAATGCAGACCAACCAATTGAAGGCTTCAGGAAAAAGAGTGGTCTTATTTCTACCTGAGTCCTCAAGCCTAATCCCCGATTGGTTGCGATGAACAGAGGGGACACTGCAAATGAGCTTCCATCTGTAACCGCAATGCAGCACCTGCCGACAGTCTAAAACTGTGAGCACATTCCAAGAGGATTTCTTGTAATTTAGCAAGAAACTCCCCCCCAAGCTACTGCCGGAACCGGAGACATCACCCGGGGGTTATGGAGAATTAACCATCCCATCAAATACAGGTATGGTAATTCCACCCGGGGAAACCTTTCACGCCGAGCTTCATCAGCGAGCAGCACCTCAGTCATCGCCCTCAGGCCAACTTGTATGCGGTACACCATGGCAGGGAGCAAGCCCTGTCTCGCCCCAAATACCAGACGCACTGTAGGCCATAAGATATTGCGGTGAATATGATCCACAGATGCAATGCCGGGTACCACCAGTTGGCACAGCCATATAGAGAGGAAGCCAGCCAGTTGAGCTTCCTTGGATAGATCACTGCGGCAATGCCTCAGATAGCTGTAGGCCTTAGTACCTGCAGGATATTTTCCTATCCCTTCGACGAGGATCTGATCCGGAGCCCTAGCATCCTCCAGGAGATCGTCGACTTCCTGAGCAGTCAGCACGCTCAGAGGATTCACAGGCTCATCCTTGACTTCCAAGACTTTCTCCGGTTGAGCAGCCCTAGCCCGGTGAAAAAAGAGGTAGGACATCCATTTACTGGTTTGAGCCAAATCTGAAGGCTCAGCATAGAAGGCGGTGCACGCAAGGTAGTGGCACATCAGCTCCTGATATACTTTCACTACCCGAGGGTCTGAATCCTCCAACTCCCGGTTCGTGGGAACATACTCTTCGTACGGAGTATCCCCCATCGGCAGTCTCAAGATCTCTGCCATCTCGTGAAGGGCCAATCCCAACTCCCCCAGCGGAGTGGCGAAAGTCCCGGTGAGCGGAATATATCGCTCCATCAGTGCCAAAAACAGGTTAGGGTTAGGAGGTAACCCAACGCTGGTGGCACTCACAGCTGCCAACAGACCGATGTTCTCTAACTCGATCCAAAAATGCTCCAGGGCCCAATCAACTAAGCGAGCCCATCGAAGATTTGTTGGGGTCATCCACCCGTTACATCGAGGATTCGCCTTGGGGTATACTCCTCCGTGCCCCATGAAATTATTGCAAAAGGTCGACAATTGCACCGGCTGGAGCACCAAGCTATCTTCACTCGGGACACTGCCCGGGTACAATCCCCTGAACAACGTTACATGACCGGAAGGGTGGCTGACAAATAGGCCAGATCCTTTCTGGTAGAAGATCTTTCCTGGCCTACCGTAAAGATCGGGAGTCAGCGTCCACGACATCTTCCTGGAATGTATAGCATGGAAGAATGCCGAGATGGGATAATCTCTCGGCATCTTGGGCAGACTCAAGACCAACTTCCCGGCAGGAAAAACCCAGAGTTCTTTCTTTGGCTTCGTCTGGGACTGCTTATCAATCAGTCCCCGAAAAGAAAGGCCGACTTTATATACGGGTCCCCGTCTACATACGTCAAAGGCTCTCCATTAATCATGTTCAGCAGCGTTCGCTCGCCCAGAGTCGATATCAAGATTTTCTTTCCTTTGGGATATTGGGGTCCGGAGATAGGAAATACCACATGGGACAGATCCTCCAGATAGTTGGAGTGCAGCAGCCCGGCGGCAGAACCCATCACCTAGGCTAGCGGAGATTCGCCCAAGTTAACTGCAAGGGTACGAGAAAAACATGTCAGTTTTATACTAGACGTTACAAATATTGTAGCACATGCCAAGAGGCAACGGTCTGAGCTATACGTCAAGACTGTACAAACTTGATCGTTTACGCCGGAATTGTCATCCAGAAGCGTAAAATTCAAGTCGGCAGTATACTGTCTGTGCTTTACGCCAGACTACCAAGGTTCGAGCTATTACGCCAGAATTTTCATCCACAAGCGTAAAAGTTCAAAATTATACAGTATACACCAAGTTTTCGGCAGTCAAAGCTTTTTACGCCCAACTGCGAAAATCTGGAGTTTTTACGTTGACACATTAGAAATGTGGGCGTAAAAGATAAAATGTCTCCGTGCATCATCTTCCTCAAAGAGGCTATCAGCACAGAAGACGACCTAGCACGGTCACGTTCAACGTGTGCGAAGGATTTTTCAGTCGTTCTCATTCGTCCCAAAAGCTCTACCTATCAGGCCGGGTGCACTGCTCATCGGCGGGATGCTCAGCTCAGAATGGGGTTCGCCCTGTCCAACCGGAGGCACTCCTGCTTGGGCAGAAGAACGAGAAGAGGAATCAATCTTCTTCCCCTTAGAGGAGGAGGATTGCTTAGAGGCCATTACTGGAAACTTTGAAGACTCAGAGAAGACTCGGAGAAGAGCTCGAACAGTCGGAGGCTTTCTTTCGCAGAAGACGGATAAAAAGTTTCTCTCAGAAAACTTGGGATATATATAGAGTTCGGATGGACTCCTCGGACCCCGAACCAAATCTCCTAATTAAATATTCGGTTATGATTGGGTCCTATGTCAGCCTATTATTCAAAGAAGACGGATAGTCAGCGAATTCGAAAAGTTTTTCGCGTAAAGCAGGTCAGCAGTTCTTACGCTAAGGAGCTTTCTACGCTCGACAACAACAGATCTACGGTTTCATGCTTGCAAGCTATAAGTCTATGGTTTTACGCCCGGATGCCTTTGTGCTCGGTAGCTTTTATGCTCGAGAGGCCACAATCCTACGACTTTATGCCAGCAGATAACAAATCGATGATCTCACGCTCGGTGGCGCTTAGTTTACGCTCAAAAGCAACAGATCTGCGACTTTACGCTCGAAAACAATTTCTTTTTAGAAGCTACAAATCTACATTTCTACGCTAAGGAGCTTTCTACGCTCGACAGCTACGAATCTACGACTTTATGTTCGACGGCTACAAGTCAGGTTTTACGCCCATATGCCTTTGTGCTCAGTAGCTTTTATGCTCGAGAGGCTACAAACCTACGACTTCACGCTCAAGAACTACAAGTCTATGATTTCACGCTCGATGGTGTTTAGTTTATGCTCAGAAGCTGTAGACTAATAATTTCATGCTCCACGACTTCCCGCACATCTGAAGGATACGCCGGCCAGATCACGCGTACATCTGAACGGTCCTAAAGAGCGGTCAATTACAAAGAGTTCACACAGAGGATACTCGTTCTTGACCTCAAGATATCCCAAGTATCCGAAGCATACAGAGTTCAACATTGAAAAACTACTCTTCTTCATAGGTCAACTCAAAGTTCATCCAGACTCCAGTCTGAATATTTCATCTATCAAGATGGCACCTCAGTTTGACAGCCATTTCTCGACCCTGTTCCAAGGGATTTTTGAGAAATCATTCTTGAAGATGATGTCTGAACAAAGAAATTCTGTTCATCAGAAGCAGCAGTTCAGAATTCTACTCGGTTCCTCACTCCTAAAACAGCAGGACGGTTCGAAAACTCGAATGCTAAAGCGACTTTCTACGCGTCTCTAGTTATGCACAAAAGACAGGACAGGACCTAGCACTCTTTCTAAACAGAGTCGGCATAAAGAATTAGACATGTCAAAGCTACACATATTCAGACTTCACAACAACGTATGGCAAGATGATCATATGCACGGAAGAAAGACGATTTTATTAAAAAGAAAGAATCATGATTACATATGAGGGAAATCCAATCTACAAGGTTTTTCTTCATTTTCATGATTACATATGAGGGAAATACCGTTTGCCAAAGACTGCCCCATCGTCGGCTGAAGATTGCACCCGAAATCTGTTCTGACAGGTTCTTGCACGGACGCCAAATCTTTATCTCTCCTCCAGCAGTTGGTCGGTTTCCACAACAGACTAGAATAATGAATGGAGGGAGAGTACGAACTGGGCCTGCCTAAATTAGGCAGATCCTATGCTCCGTGTACCGTGACAAATTGAGTTAAGGTATTTAACCCAACTCAATACCCGAGGTCAGAGCCAGTCGCTGCTCTCACCCCCGGAGGTAACGGGAGAAGGCGCCACTTGCAAGCGCCATGGTGAAAAATGATTCTTCTTCTCTCCCGAAGAACCACCATACAAAGTTGCTGATTATCCGGAGCAAGGGAGGCTATGATATTCTTCCATGATCCATCGTTGCAGATGAGACTTGCTCGAAGACGCCGTCTTTTTCGGCTCCTTACATGCTGGAAGAACATGGTCTTCTTCTTCCTCAGATCGACCCGACGGACTCCGGCGATCATCCTTGTGTGGTGAAAGGAATGCGGGAAGAACAGGTTAAACTCCTCGGCCTTTTATAGGCGAGAGAGGTCACACCGGTCCCCAATAAATCTGCCATAAAGTCAGCATCAACCGTTTCAACGATCCATTCAGAAATGTTTTGAGTTACGAGGAGCGGTTCATGCTTCATTCAAAGCGTTCCAAATTCTGAAGAAATTTGAAAGCTTTGAAGGGGGTCTTGTAGAAGCATGAAAAATATGCTGGATAGCTCTACGCAACATGGTGATGCAGGGCAGCGTAAGCAGGGGACCTCAAGGCCATCAAGAGTGCAACGGAGCTTTTCCGCTGAGCACGACATAAAATATGATGGGACCATCTGCGTAAAATGCAGTATGTCCAGGCCGCTTCAGCGTAGACGGGGTGCTTCATCGCCTCCATGGCGTAAAACTCATCCGCTTTCAAAGCAGCGTTAAAGCGTACGAGGAATGCTTCGTCTTCCCCGAAATGAACCTGTCAAGTCACGCAGTGAACCTGACAACTGACTCCTGACAAAAAGTGTTGCACGGCTACCCAGACGATGGCTGAAAAGATGGCAGACCACTCGGGACGTACCCACAGTATGATGGTGGATCTCTGCATTTAATACAGAGGATTTGATTAAATATTATCGAACCGTCGTTTACTGACATCCCCTCAGCGGAGATTGCTTTTACGCGTACAAGGGGATACGCTGCCTTGTTTTACACAGGCAGACGTGAACTGTTTATGCTTCACAGAAGATAAACAGACTGCCACGTCAAAAGCTGCTCTATGAACAGGGCTCGAGGCACGCCTCTGCACCTAATGCTCAGAACGGTGGCAGGCCTTCAGAATACGTCTCTGCAATTAATGATAATGGCGGATCTCGGTATTTAATGCGAGAGATTTGTTTATATCTCCAAGAGCCATAATTTCGGCTAAAGACGTCCACATCACCTCGGCTTCTACGCCCATTCAGCTTCTATGCTCGTTCGGCTTCTATGCTTATTCGGCCTTCTGTGCTTATTCGGCTTCTATGCCATCAGGCTTCTACGCCTACTCGGCTTCTATGCCTACTTGGCTTCTACGCCATGGTGACAGATATTGGCTTCTACGCCAACCTCTTCTACACGAGGGATACCTACCTACGTGGCTTCTACGCCGTGATCTTCGTAGCGATTATACGCGTTTTATCCCTTAGTTGGACCCGCATCACACGCTCATTCAAAAGGTCATCTATACGCAGGCTTTGGTTATTTTAACCGTTGTGTAAAAGGGTGTTGTACTTTCCACTACTCGGTTTCCATACCGATTGAGTGGTCACTGTCACCAAAACTCTATAAATAGAGACCTTTATCAACAGAGGAACAGGTCGAGACTTAAAAAAACCAAACAAGGTCGAACCTCCAAAGAGATCGAACCATGGGTCGAAACATTAGAGATTGAGGAGAGATCGAAGAGTCTTTGAAAGAGAGAGAGAAGCATCCAGAGCTCAGGCAAAGAGTAGCGATCGACGACATTGGCATCGTGCATCCATCCTCTTTCGCCACCTACGAAGCTGCTTTCCGTCTTCCATGGCACTTCTTCACCATCGTGTAGTCTAAGGGCTAAAGTGATCGACTGCATATCAGACACCTATAGCAATCATCTACCCAGATTAAATAAATTGTACTCCTACATCCTCGTATAGGATCAAATTATACAAGTTTGTTTGTAAACCAAAGAAAGCGGGTTTCGTGCAAACCTAGTATTATATACATTTCGTTCTTTCGTTTAATACCACAAACAACACTTGCCTGCGTCCGGTTGCTGATGGCGGAGATCCGGTACCACGTCCAAGTCTTCAGGTTCCGCAGTACCTAGAGATAGATACAAACCAAAAATTAATAATTTATTCTACGTCAAGCAGGGATGGGACACACAACTACACTCAAACTCAATCTCTGCTATGACTCACAGGGACAAGACACTAGGGGGTTGACCACAGTTGACTATCGATACGATAGTCAATCAACTAGTCCTCTGTACACTCTCCTCGACAAATCCTCATTCTGACCATATTCATCATGTGGCTCAGTATCAGGTATGCTCACTCCCTGACTATATTTACTTATTAAATATTAGGTCTTCCTCAACCCTCAAGATCATTTTACCCACAATCACTGCTCAACCCTACAGATCACCATGCTCATAAATAAATATGTTGAACCCTAAAGCTTAATGTCTCTCATTCCAATCCATATTAATATACTGATGACGATTAAACCTCCAAGTTCACCATTAGACCTTAACTTCAAGTCATTATAATTATCATTCATCTTAAATCACATTGTTCAAGTACTATACTACGCTAACCATATATACGCCAACAATATATAAATTAAACCCTAACAACTATATCTACATATATCCTCGAAACACCATAATCTATATAAACATCTATACTTAACCCTAACTAACACCAGTCCAATATATATAAACATCCTATTTAAAACAATATTATTCTGGAATTAAAACAAAAGAGGGGGAAGAGTGAACCTCGACGAGGCTCGCTGGTCAGAGTTGATGGCCGGAGTAGGGTGGTGCTCGGTGGAAGGGAACGCCGAGGGTGGTGGTGATAATGGGAGCTTGTGGTGGTGGAGATGAAAGAGTAATGGTGGTGGTGTAAGTGAGCTGGACAGGGAGGAGGCCGGCCGTGCACAGTCGCCGGAGTGCGGGGGAAGCACAGGCCAGTGGGGAGGGGAAGTCGGTCACCGGCCGGTCGGGGAGACCGCTGCACAGTGCTACGGCTGTGGCTGAAACTGCACAGCGGGCGACGGGGAGATAGCTGCACAGTCCGGCAGGTGCGTCGGGAGAGCACAGCCGCGGGTGCTGTGGAGTCCGGCGGGTGCGTCGGGAGAGCACAGCTGCGGGTGCTGTGGAGCCACCGTGGGGGTCGACGGCCGGAGCCAAGTCGGTCGGGTGGCTGGTCGGGTCCCTAGGAGCAAGAAAAAATAAAGGAAGAAGAAGAAGAAGAAGAAGAAGAAGAAGAAGAAGAAGAATGGAGGGAGGTGGTTTCTTGCATGGAGAAATATGGAGGAGGAGAGAGAGTGAGGGGGGGTTTTCTAGGTTCCTTGGGATTAGGGCCTGCTTGGGGATTTGTGAGGGTGAGGTAATATTTTATAGGGGAGTGGTGAATGGATGGAGGGTGGAGATGCTCCTATTCAAAATGGAGGGATAGGATCACTCATGAGAAGAATCATTTCTTCATGAGGAAATGAAGAGGGGAAGTTTAATTCGGTCCAAATTTTTATGACCTCTCCATGTGGTTTTAGCCCCTTAAATTCGAGAAATTGCACGAACACATAAAATGACGCAAAAATTGTGGAGAAAATTACGATTGATGATTTGTATGGCGAGGGGGTGTTGGGGGTTTGGCACGGGTTTAATTTAATGGCCATCAGGATTAATTAAAGATTAAAATAGGATTAAGAAAAATTGGTATCCTCGATTTAAATAGAATTAAAGTGTCCCGCGCTTTTAAATTAAATGGGGGAACTTGGGGTCAAAATCCGGAAATGACGCAAAGGTCAAAAATGGTGGGGGCTTGGAGTCAGTCTTGGACCCTTTTGTTGGTCCGGCTCAACTGGTTAAGTTGGTATCTCAAAATTTAGGGTAACGACACAGGTGTCCGACACGAAATTAAAAATGGATTACGGTTTCGAAAAATTGTGCAATTAATTTATAGCACAACGAAATCTGATTTTAAGTGACGGAAAAGTTCAGTGCCTAATTTGGCAGGTCAAGTCAGAAGTATAATAATCCGATAGAATTTATGGGCTGATATTGGGCTCCGAATAATTAAGCAATGATAGGGCGCGCCAAGGGTTTTAATTAAATGAATTAAAATACCAGACAAACTTAACTTCACTCTAAACCTCAATATCTGCTACTAAATCCAAATTTTCCAAATCCAAACCTGACTATCTATAGAATAAATCGAGGGGGCTTACACGACATATGGGCAAGGGTAGGCTACTTGATCTAAGCCTCATAATTCACACACACGTCTAGAACATCATCAGCCAACATACCTCGGGGGTAGCGACCCTCGTGACTCCATCAATCGACATACCTCGGGGGTAGCGACCATCGGACACGACCACCATAGTGTGTGCTAGTTACTATAGTTTACCAGAGTGGTTAAAGTCCATACGCCTACTGATTGTCCTCTCATGATAATAAGTGTCAAGTGTGTGTCAACATACATATAATAGATAGTAATGACTAAAAGAAAACACACATGCAATGCATATACAAAAATGCAATGAATATACAAAAATATAAATAGCATACAAAATTACTGTACACAATTTGGGAAGGTATCTTGCCTGGTCTGAAAAAGATGAAGTCTCAACTTAAGGCGTCGTCCGATCTACCCATCACATAAATTAAATAAGTTAGGTTACAAAAGTGGGTGAATAGGTTCCTCCATTTTAATCTATTTAAATTCTGAATAAAATAACCTAAAATTGTATTTTAATCTTATTATAATCTGATTTTATTACTAAACCCTAATTTTGGTCCAAAGAAAATTAACTTTACGGATTTGTGATCCGTGACACGCAAATCGAGGCAATCCGTTGACCAAAAAGTCAACCAACTCAAATCCTGGATTTATGTATAAAATTCTATAGATTTTAGCGCTACATGAAGGCCAGAATCGACGGTTTTATAAAATCACAAGTCGGTAAAGAGTTATGGCCACAAGGACGAATAGATGATAGTTTTTGGTGGTTTCCTATTTACGTCTATGTTGCGCAAATTTTACAGTAGAATAAACTTGTATGTTAAATTCTAGAAAAATAATTTTATGTAGTTCATTATGTCAACTTTCTGAAACTTTAAAAGGTTCATAATTCTGAGTTCGGGATCTCCCGTAATCTCAAAAATACCAAAATACGTCTGATTTCGGACAACTGACACTTTTAGAATTTTCTGGAAAATAGGTCTATAAATTATTAAAATAATTATATATTCAGAAAACTAACCTTTATATAGTTCTAACAAAAAAAACTGGAGCACGTTTGGAGTCCGGAGCTAGGAGATATCATCTTTTTAATTCGTCATAACTAGTAGAAAATGAGGCTGAATTTATGACGAATTTTGACTATTTTTGGACGAAAAAGAGAGAAATTTGGGGAAGAAAAATATGAAGGATGAGGTATTTATAATGGTGGACACTACTTAATTAAATACGACTAGGATTGGTTAATTTGGATAGGATTATGATGAATTTAAATAAGGATAGGACACGCATGAAGTTGCTTTCCTAGTAGGTTCAGGATTTGAATTAATTTAAAATAGAGTTTAAATTTATCTCAATAATTTATAATCTTAAATATAATTAAAGATAATACAAATAATTTATAAAATCTTATTAATATCTATTAACACTAAATTAGCATCAATCTAATATTAAGACTATATATATCCAAATAAATCCTAAATAATTTTAAAAATCTAAATAAATTTCTTAAAATTCTAAATAAATTACAGAAAAATATAATTAAATATTTTAAACTAAAATAAATATTTGGTAGGAACAACATGCAAGTATGGTCGTATAGTAAATCATAGAAGTCCTAAAAATTTATGTTTCCTAAGTTTTAATTACCAAAAATTCTAGAAAAATTTCCAAAAAAATTTAAAATAACCTAAAATAATTCTAAATAAATATTTATATAAATAAATATATCAAGAAATTTATTTTCTAATTAACTAAGAGAATACTCTAAAGAAATTTAATATCTATAATAAATATAATAATATAAAATACACACAAAATATCAATTTTTGGTGAGGGGGTTTACAACCCTCGACGAACCCGACCCCGCTGCACCCCGACACCACTGCACCTCCAGCTTCCCTCCCCTTCTCCGGCCGCTTCCCTGGCCAGCACTTCACCTGAGCAGCCTGCCCCCACCTCCATCTCCTCCGCCTCGCCTGACCCCGACCTCCTGGAACTCACCACTAGCACGATCATCGCCACTCCCCCTGGCCTCCTTCTCCTTCTCCCTCCGTTCTCCACCCGACCCGACCACCTGAGACTACCCTGCAGAGCACTCCTCCCCGACTCGCCTGGAGCACCACCACCCCGCTCCCTGTGCTCTCCTCCCTGACCTCGACCAGCCCCTCCCCCACCGGCCTGAACTCCTTCCTCCTTCCTGTGTCCATGTCCTCCTCCCTATGTCCCTGTCCTCCTCCGGCCAGACATCCCCCCCACTGGCCGGACTCCGACATCACTCTTCATCATCATCGTCACATTATCACCACCATTGTCATCACCTTCACCATCACCATCTTACATATCATCCTCCATGTCATCAACCTAGTCATTATCATCATCCTCGTCACCACCATCATACACATCATCCTCCACATCATCAACCTAATCATCGTCATCACCATCGCCATCGTCCACCATCATCATCGTTGTGGTCATCACCATCATCGTCGTTATAGTCGTCACCATCATCGTCATAGTCGTTATCATCATCACCCTAACTAGCATCGCCATCGTCGTCATTATCATCATCGTATCATCACCAACACCCATCATCATCATCAACATTACTCCATCATCAATACCTTATCCTGTTATCACCATCATCTACATCATCGTCCTAGTCATCCTTCCATCAATTACCACATTATCACCCCCTTCACTATTATCATCCACATCATCGCCATCATCCATATCACCACCAATATCATAATCATCACCATAGTAATCATCATCAACCCCTTTGCGACCATCTTTGACCTAATCACCCTTGTCCTCGTGTTCATCCCGGACCCCTCACCCTTGCCAGACAACCCGCAGTAGTCACCCCCAATTCCCGTACCTGTGCACGCTGACCCCGGAGATCTGTTGGATTTATCTACGCGACTTCAGGAGCAGGTCATTGGCACTATGCAGCCTTCTTGCCAGGCAGTATACCTTGCCTTGTTGTATTGTTTAAATTTTGTACTACTCGCTGCATGTTTATACTTAAACTGTGCGTATCTGAGAAAGACTCAGGTGCAGTCAACGAAGGCGTTAACGTTAGGACTTGTGTCTGACCTAGAGTCTAGTGGACCCACCTAAAGTTGTGGAGTTATTGGTATGACTCCCCAGGCCTTGACATATTTCCTATATGTGTTGTGAGTCTCATGTAGGGCACAGACTTGCGTATGTGGTTGGCCACCTGTATGTGTAGGTCGTGCGACGGTTAGTGTATAACTGCTAATAGTGATGCATGATTAGAAGACTTAGTAGTTATTAGTAGGCGGAGCGTAGACTGTCGTGATATGATGGTCCAATCCTTGTCCTTGTTTGGTTGTAAGTTTGGGCTATTGTTCTAACGATAGACTATGAGCCAGAGTTCCGGCGCTGATGCTTGCACTTTGGCGTAGTAGCTAAGGCATGTTGTGGATATAACATGCATAGATCATTGGGAGGGGAGGATGACTAGTAGGCGTATGGGACACCCGCCTCCTTTATTGCAGATACCGTACTCTTTGGAGTGATACGGATGTATATATTATTGCATATACCACGTCCCTTAGAGTGTTGGACGTTATATATATACAGATACCTCATTCTCCGGAATGATGGACGTTACTGATACCACACTCTAGAGGACGTTGGACGTTATGCCTATGCCTACCCATACGTACCAAAGTTGTCCTCACATTGCATTCACTTAGTTGGTTAGGTCACCCTTGAGTTTTTACAGTATTTACGTTATGGCATGCTTTTATGTATCTTGTTATGTCCCTCTGAGGACCTGACCTTTCCAGGTGTATTGTTCATGAGTATTCGCATGAGCGCAGATCCGGACTTACTACGTATATTACGATGAGGACCTCTTTTTGAGCTCGTGATTGTTAGTTGATATTCTCTTATTGTATTTATCTTGTTTATCTATATTCCAGTTCGGCAGTGGATTTGTTTCCATCCGACTACCCTCGTTAGATGCTTCACATTGAGATCTAGGTATAGATACTGGTTATTTATTTGTATATGATTTCTGTAGATGAGATTTAGTTATGCTCTGTGACATATATGTTTACCACTTATGAATTTTTATTCATATTACAGAGTACGTGTGTTATGGTTTCCATATATTGGAGTGCCATATTCATACGGCTGGCATGCTTACGTGTCCTAGTCCTAAGTATTTTGGGACTGGGGCGTGACAGGATGCTTCACATGTCGTAGCTGCTTCCCTCGTCTTGAAATTATGATTAATCACATTGTTCAAGTCAGGCGAGTGCTGATTCACCTTTGCACCCTTTTCGTGAGCATGGGTAGACCGAGCGCTAGGGTGCGTGATTGTTGTTTTTGCTCCCTGATCTTGGGTTCATACAAGAATGTTCCCCAGATCGTCAGTGGAAGACTTTGGAGATGAACCATGTCCATTTGTCGCTGAGGAGTGGATGCACGGGTCGGTCTTATATAGCTTTACATTAGGGCCCCGTATAACATTTAGCTATGCCCTCCAATAGTCAGTCGAATAGACAGTTGCTTGAGCATGACGAGCTTGCACTGCCCCAGACTTCTTCGACTTGGCACCCATAGGCGCATAGTACGAAGAGTCCAAGTTTGGGTTTTCATCATTCTCAGCATGGCGCATAGGGTCAGTGCTACGTGAGATTCGATCAAAAACAGAGGTTTAACTGCTGCCAAAGTCGTATGCGGCCATCTGCCTGCGGCCGTCAACCGATGCCTCATAGTGAGTCTTATGTAGACTCCTCCTTGGCTACATAGAGTTTGCATCAGCGTCCGAACGTCTGGCCCGTAGTGTTTTTCTCTTCCATATTTGGGTGTTGAGCATTTTTTGCGTCAGAGAAGGATGTCGCATGGACATCCTGAGGGGACACATGGAGAGCGCCTTCAGCAACAAAGAGAGAGACGAGGAGCGCAAGCTCCACAGTTTGGCTAGGCAAGGTGGCCTTTGTTGCCCACGTCCTGCGGGTCTTCGAGTGGTGAGCACAATTCTGGTTGGAAGAGGATACCGCATAGGCAGTTGATGCAAGGTGTGTAGTCCCTGCGGTAGGGAGAGAGACGGGGAGCGCAAGCTCCGTAGTCGGGTGAGGCATGGTGGCCTTTGCTACGCGTTTCCTACGGGTCTTCTTGGGCTTTGCTTGCCTCGAAGAAGGACTCGCCCTGTCCCAGAGAGCATGTCCTCGAAGTCCTGCTGATCGAAGTGGACCACCAGTATCCTTTGAGTGGAACCAAGTTTGGCTGCATCGGATTACGCCACAGCTTTTTCATCAGAGGAGAAAGACGTCCCCAGCAGAGTCGTCATCTTGTTCGCCATTAAATTCAAAAGTTCTAAGAGAGCTTGATTTACTTAACAAACGAAATAACGTACAAAGAGGTCCTGGACAGACAATCTAAGTACAATATTTTTTATCTAGGGTATGTCGATGGACAATGAGTGCTATGACGTCCCCTTTACTCCATGGATAATCCGATACAGGGTGAGGAAGCTTACGTTGTCTTTTTTCTTATCTCGGTATGCTCTCTCTTTGTATTGGACGGGGGTGGTATTCTCTCTCTAAAGCAGAAAAAACCCTAGCCCTTTGAACGTTCAAGTTGCTCCTATTTATAGCCATCGTGCTGATGGGCTATGGAGACCGCATATGCCTCTGTTTGGTGGACTCATAAGGCTTTTTCAACTGAATGTGGTTGCGACTGTCGCCGCATGCCATGGGCCGATTGCCCCGTGGTCTTGGTTGAGATATGTTGTTGAAGAGATCTCAGAGTTATTTTTGACCCGTTCTGTGCGTGACTTGGTCAGCTGGACATGTGGTCAGCACCAACTCTGCGAAGATCTCTGCAGTTGTAACAGAAAGATCTTGTGAGCTGGAGGCCACATAACATCTTGGCCGCATAATGGCGAGGTCGCATGGGTCTTATAGCCGCATACGTGCTCTCGTTTGGACCTTGGTCGAATGGACACTCCGGCCGCATGGTGTTGAGGCCGCATGGGTCTTATAGTCACATATGTGCTCTTATTTGGCCTTGATCGGATAGACACTCTGACCGCATGTTGGCAAGGCCGCATAGGGCATAGCCGTATATGAGGGAACACGTGGCGCATGGCACATTTATCAAAGAAATTAATGCAGCCCAACAAACGCCCATGTGGTAGCTCGACCAGCTCACGGTTACAGTTGTACCCTGTTACGAAGGGACACGTTGTACCCTCCAACATCTATGCAGCCCAACATATGCGCGCCCAGGATGACTATCAATAGTAGGGTACCATACCTGAATAAGAGGCTGGCTGGCTATCTGCAAATCTACACTCGAACAAAAGAGAAGATCTTTCGTATCGGATCATCCATAGAGTAAAGAGAGTTGCTACACTCCTAACCCTCCATCGTTACCCCCCATAACACAAAATTTGTACTTGAACTTTCTATCTAAGACTCCTTTTTGTACTCTCTTTTTGTTTGTTTATTAAATCAAGTTCTTTCTTAAAGACTTTCGAATTTAATGGCGAACAAGGTGGCGACTCTACTGGGGACTACCTTCTCCTCTGATGAGAAGTTGGTAACAAAATCTGATGTGGCCAAGCTCGGCTCAACGCAAAAGATGCTAGTAGTTTGCTTCGACAAGCAAGCGTTCGAGGAAATAATCTCGGAAGGAAGTGCTAGTCCTTCGCCAAGGCTAGCCAAGCCCAAGAAAATCCGCAGGACGTGGATAGAAAAGGTCGTTGTACCTCGCCCAACTGTGGAGCACACGCTTACAGCCTCTCGTTCTGTTGCTGATGATGGTCGTCAGGCGAACACTCGGGACGTCCATGCGGCAACCCCGTCTAACGCAGAAACTGCTCGACTTCCAGACTCTGACAGAGAAAAATACTACGATGCCAAACATTCTAGGGCTGCGGCAGCTTCTAGGCGGTCAAAAAGAAAGTCGCATAAGACTGACCATGTGGCGCCAGCTCACAACCGCAGGCAGACGGCCGTATACGGGCCCAACAGCAACAGAACATCTATTTTTGACCGTATCTCTTGTGGCGCAGATCCTATGCGGCTCACAGAGAATGGCGATAACCCAAACCTGGAATCTTTGTACTACGCGCCTGTAGGTGCTCATCAAGCTCAAAGAACTGTCTATTTAGCTGACCGTCAGCATGCACCGTTAACCGTTACACGGGCCCTATATGGGAAGCTATTCAATATCGCCTCGTGCGTCCAGTCCGCAGCGACAAATGGACAGCGTCAGTCTCAAAAGTCTTTCATTGACGATCCGATAAAAGTTCTTGTATGAACTCTGGATTAGGAAGCAAATACAATACCCACATACCCGTGCACTCGATCCTTCTGGGCCCACAAAAAGGGTACAAAGGTGGAATAACCTTTTCTTGACTTGCGTATTGTGATCAATCACAAGCGCAAGGCGAGAAAAACAACTATGGCCAGTAAAATATCCTCTCCAGGGAATCGCTGTGCCAAGATCATTATCAATTACTGCTGCAACAAAGTGGCAACACCCACAAGCATGCACTCGTCCTTCCAGCGACTGCACCAGACAGCACCCATCCAGCAACAACCAGGAGATCAGGTGCAAGTACCAGAGGAGGAGGAGCTACCCTCCGCCTCATGCTACTCGACTCGGAAGCTTCCCATCACCAAGGGAGGACAAAAGCCAAGTACCTCCAGTCTGTCACCCTCTGTCCGTGCGTTGCGAAGGCGATTACCAGGAGGGCTAACAATGGGACCTGCGAAAGGCGTTTTCCAGGGTACCCTCTGTAGAAGCATGAAAAATATGTTGAATAGCTATACGCAGCATTTTTAGAGCTGGGCAGCGTAAAATATGACTTCAGAGCCATCGGCGTACAAACAGAGCTTTTTCGTGAAGTACAGCGTAAAATATAAGCTCGAGGACTATCCGCATAATGCAGTATGTCCAGGCTGCCCCAGTGTAAAAAGGGTGATACACCGCCTTTATGGCGTAAAACTCATCCGCTTTCAATGCAGCATTGAAGTGTACGAGGAACGCTTCGTACTCCTCGAAATAAATTGGTCAAATCATGCAGTGAACCTGACGTCTGACTCCTAACAAAGAGTACTGCACGACTACCCAGACGACGGCTATAATGATGGCACGGTACAGCAACCCAAACTGTCATTTAGTGACATTTCCTTGGCGTAAACTGCTTTTACGCACACAAAGAAATACGCTGCCTAGTTTTACACAGGCAGATATAAGATTTTTACGCTCTACAGAAGACAAACAGGCTGCCACGTTAAAAGCTGCTCTTCGTACAGGGCTCGAGGCACGTCTCTGTATTTAATGTGCAGAATGATGGCAGATCTTCGAGACACGTCTCTGCATTTAATGCGCAGAATGATGGCAGATCTTCGAGACCCGCGTCTGCATTTAATGCGCAGGATGGTGGCAGATCTTTGAGATACGCCTCTGTATTTAATGCGCAGGATGGGGGCAAATCTCTGCATTTAATGCAAGAGATTTGATTATATCTCCAAAAGTCATAATTTCCGCTAAGACGTCCACATCATCGCTTTTGCACAATACGCCACCGGGCTATTTTTAGCTATGAGGAGCACGCTGTACGCTACCTCCTTAAAATATGCCAACTCAGGCTACATTTGTATTGGTGCGTATTAAAGCTATTCGGTCCAGAATTCGCTCAAGGCCTCAGTCAAGGAAGGAGGATCAGTTATCTTCTACGCTGGCTACATATATATGCAGCATCAGGCTTCTACGCCTACCAGGCTTATATGCCTACCAGGCTTCTATGCCTACTCGGCTTCTACGCCTACTCGGCCTCTACGCCAGTTTGATAACTATTGGGCTTCTACACCATGGTGACAGTTATTGGCTTCTACGCCAACCTTTTCTATGCGGGGGATAACTACCTACGTGGCTTTTATGCCGTTATCTTCGCAGCCGTTATACGCATTATCTCTTAATGGGACACGCGTCACACGCTCATTCAGAAGATCATTTATACGTAGGCAACGGTTATTGTAACCGTCGCGTAAAAAGTGTCATACTCTCCACTGCCCGGCTTCTACGCCGACTGGATGGTTACTGTCACTAAAGCCCTATAAATAGAGACCTCTATTGACAGAGGTCCAAGGTCAGAACCCAAGGTCAAAAATTCCAAAGAGGACAAAAAAAGGAGAAATTAAGGGTCGAGAGTCAAAAAGTCTTGGAGAGAGAAGAATCCAGAGCTCAGACAAAGAGTAGTGATCGACGACTTTGGCATCGAGCATCCACTCTCCTCTGCAATCTTTGAAGCTTTTCCTGTCTTCTACGGTACTTCTTCATCATCGTGTGGTCCAAGGGACAAAGTGATCGACTGCAGATCAGACTCCTATAGCAATATTTACCTAGATTAAAAATTGTACTTGACATCCTCGTATAGGATTAATTGTACTTCTTGTTTGTAAACCAAAGAGCAGGTTTCGTATAAACCTCATTTCATTTCTTTCGTTTATTATCAAACACAAGATGGCGACTCTGCTGGGGACGTCTTTCTCTTCTGAGGAGAAAGCAATTGCTCAACACGATGCGGTATCCGTAGGAGCCGTGAAGAAGACCCTGGTCGTCTAGTTCGACCAGTCTGCCTACGAAGATATGCTTCAAGCAGGGGGTAGCTCTCACTCTCTCTCTCTGTTCAAGACAACAGGAAGCTGCGTAAGGTTTGGATGCCGAAGACATCCCCTACCATTCCTGCCGACTCTCCGATCTCTCCGATCAGCCAGGTTGTAGCTGCACAACCTTTGTACTTCGCACGTAAAATTCTGTCTCCCGTCCGTGACGTGGCAGACAAAACTTTGGACAATGCCTCAGCGCTAGTCCAGAAGTCTATTTCGCACTCTGCGCGTAAAATTCAGTCTCTCGTCCGTGACGTGGCAGACAAAACTTCGGACAATGCCTAAGCGCTAGTCCAGAAGTCTACTCCGCGCTCTGCACGTAAAATTCAGTCTCCCGTCGATGACGTGGCAGACAGAATTTCTGGCAATACCTTAGCGCCAAATCAGAAATTCCAAATGCGCCCCGCGCGTAAAGATGCATCTGCCCTCCGCAAAAAAGTAGATGATCCCTGCAATCTACACAAAGGAAAGCAAGTAGCGGACTACTCAACTTCTCGGCCTTTATGCCACCAAGGGAAGAATTTGTCCGCCCTTCGGATTATGCGAGAAGCTGATGGCCGACTAAGGACCTCCTCAGCTTTACGCCAGCCTGAGCAGAACTCCAAATTATGCCAGATGAGGCCCCTCAGCGTAAAGAAGGCTCAGTTTGCGGAAAGAAGCACTCCTCAGGGATCATCCACTATCCAGATGGCCAACCTGTTGTATACGGGTGGCACAGGGAGAACTATGGTTCCCAACATTCGCATGCCCACTGATGTGAACAGAAGGAACAAGCCATCTTCTTCTTCTTCTTCTGTAAATCCTCCTGACCTGCATGAGTATCTGATCCAGAAACGCAAGGATAGGGGATCTTCCAGCATGTCTATTACGCCTCCAAGGGAGCACTATTGTAATAACCATAGGATTGTAGTTAATTATTGCTGTTCTGAAGCAAAACGGTCAGTTTTTAACCGGTTGAACTACTTTTTGTCTTCCCAGGAAGGAGAGCCCGTACATACATCAGTGAACATGGCTTCACGTGTTCCTAGAGGAAGGTCAAACTCAAGACGTCCAAGCCAAAGGAGATTCGACAAGCTCCTTAAGAACGCTGAAGCTGGGGTATTTCGAAACACCCGTTCGAAGTCATAACAACCGGCTTCGTACTCTTCTGATTCCGATGCTGGGGGTTGCCAGTTTCCCGAATCAGATGCTGAAAGTATAGAGTCAACTTCTACAGAGACCTATACTAATCCTTCAATGACACCCAGGGAAATGGGAGTCTATGCCATTGGAGATGAACACGAGGAAACCTCCCCGTCCGGAAGCACTGAGCAACGCATTGCTGTACTAGAGACGTCTCTGAAAGAGATGCAGTCCATGATGGAGAACATGCACCAGATGATGCTGACTCAACACACAGCTGCAATGGCTCAAGCATCGGTCCCTCCAACTCAGGTACGTGTGGGGGTGGACTTACCACCACCCAACGCAAATCAGGAGCCTGCTCTAGATCAAGAGTCAGCAGCTCCCCCATATCCCCACTCGAAGAATGTATTACCTCCTATTGGAGTCATAGTCAACCGATCCCTCATCACTCCGTGGTCCCGCTACCGGCTGAAAATTTGATGCAGGCAGTACGGGAGTTGAAAGCCCAATTTGACACCTTGAAGCACAAAGATCAGCTCAAGAAATTGGGAATCAACCAACCTTACCCCGCTATCTGGGATGAGGTCCCTTTCCCTCCTAGATACAAACCACAGGCTATGTCTTTGTTCGAGGGAAAAACATCACCGAGTCAGTACATGAACTACTTCAGTATGATGACGGTGTTATTGCAAGGGAATGACGCCCTTCTCACTCGAGTGTTCAAAGGCTGTCTCTCGGGAGTAGCTTATCAGTGGTACCTTAGTCTGACGGACAACTGCATTACTTCCTTTGAAAACTTCAAGACTTTATTCTTCGCACGATTCTACGAGGGAGGGATGGACATGTCCATGTCCTCTCTCATCGAAGTGAAGCAGAAGGAAAAAGAGGACGTTCGTACTTTCATCGAACGTTTTCGTCAAGCCACTTTGCAAATGCCTTCAGGAGTTCCAGACTCGGCATTGGTGGACATCTGCAGGAAGAACCTTCTTCCCGTGATCTCAGTGTTCACAGGACCATATCAGTTCCATGATTGGCCCTCGTTCATCATCTCAGCGGTAGCCGCTGAGGACAACAGTCAGAAGGCGCGTGATAATGGCATCATGATCTCGGCCTCTGATAAAGGCAAGAGGTCATCCTCCAACAGCGACCATCCTCGTGGGGTCAAAGGAAAAGAAGCTCTGGCGATCAACACGTTGTTTGTGGTATTAAACAAAAGAATGAAAATGTATTCAAGATAGGGTTTATACGAAACCCACCTTCTTTGGTTTACAAACAAACTTGTACAATTTGATCCTATATGAGGATATGGGAGTACAATTTATTTAATCTGGGTAAATATTGCTATAGGTGTCTGATCTGCAGTCGATCACTTTAGCCCTTGGACCACACGATGTTGAAAAAGTACCGTAGAAGACAGGAAGCAGCTTCGAAGGTTGCGGAAGAGGGTGGATGCACGATGCCAAAGTCGTCTATCCCTACTCTTTGCCTGAGCTCCGAATTCTTCTCTCTCTCTCTCTCTCTCTCTCTCTCTCTCCAATTTGTCGACCTCAATCTGTTCGACCTCGTTCTGTTCAACCTTGGATCTGATATTGGTTTTCTTGACCAATTTTTGACCTCATTTCTCATTGATAGAGGTCTCTATTTATAGAGTTTTAGTGACCGTGACCACTCCGTCGGTGTAGAAATTGAGGAGTGAAAAGTACAACATCCTTTTACACAATGGTTAAAATAACCAATGCCTGCGTATAGATGATCCTTTGAATGAGCGTGTGACGCGGGTCCAACTAAGGGACAAAATACGTATAATCGCTACGAAGATCACGGAGTAGAAGCCGCGTAGGTAGGTATCCCTTGTGTAGAAGAGGTGGGCGTAGAAGCCAATGTCTGTCACCATGGCATAGAAGCCAAGTAGGCATAGAAGCCGAGATAGGCGTAGAAGCCGAGCGGTCATAGAGGCCGAGTGGGCGTTGAAGCCGAACTGGCGTTGAAGCCGAGTGGTCATAGAGGCCGAGTGGGCGTAGAAGCCAAATGGGCGTAGAAGCCGAATGGGCGTAGAAGCCGAGCGAGCACAGGAGCTGGATGGGCGTAGAAGCCGCTGCGTACCGTGCCAGAGTGCTGATGTGGACGTCTTAGCCGGAATTACGGCTTTTGAAGATATAATCAAATCTCTTGCATTAAATGTCGAGATTTGCCACCATCCTGTGCATTAAATATGGAGGCATGTTTTTGAAGGTCTGCAACCCCTTCTGCACATCAGTCGCAGAGACGTGCCTTGAGAAACTATCACCGCTCTGTGGAAGTAGAGACGTACCTCGAGCAACTGTCATCGCTCTGTGCATTGGACGTAGAGACGTGCCTCGAACCTCGTACAGAGTGCAGTTTTTGATGTGGCAGGCGGTTTGTCTACTGCAGAGCGTAAACAGCTCATGTCTGCCTGTGTAAAATAAGGCAGCGTATCCCTTCGTGCTTGTAAAAGCAGTTTACGCAAAGGGGATGGCAGTAAATGACAGCCTGGGTCGTAGTGCTGTGCCATTATTATAGCCGTCGTCTGGGTAGTCGAGCCGTATCCCTTTGTCAGAAGTCCAGACGTCAGGTTCATTGCAGGATCTGACAGGTTCATTGCAGGGTCTGACAGGTTCACTTCGGAGAATATGAAGCGTCTCTTGTACACCTCAATGCTGCATTTGAAAAAGGATGAGTTTTACGCCCTAGAGGCGATGAAGCACCCTGTTTACGCTGAAGCGGCTTTGGACGTACTGTCTTACGCGGATGGTTCTTTGAGCTTTTATATTTCACGCTGCGTTTTAGCGAAAAAAGCTCTGTTGCACGCTTGATGGCTCTGAAGGCCTCTGCTTACGCTGCTCTGCACCAATATGCTGCGTATAGTCATCCGGTGTATTTTTCATGCTTCTACAAGACCCCCTTCAAAGCTTTCAAATTCCTCAGAATTTGGAACGCTTTGAATGAAGCATGAACCGCTCCTCGTGACTCGAAACATTTCTGAATGGAGCATTGAAACGGTCGATGCTGACTTTATGGCAGATTTGTTGGGGACCGGTGTGACCTCTTTCGCCTATAAAAAGGCTGGGAGAGTTAACCCATTCTCCCCATATTTCCATCACCACGCAGAGATGATCGCCGGAGTTCGCCGGGTCGACCTGAGGAAGAAGGAGATCATGTTCTTCCAGCGTGTAAGGAGCCAAAAAAGATGGCGTCTTCGAGCAAGTGTCCACTGCAATGATGGATCATGGAAGGATATCTTAGCCTCCCTTGCTCGGGATAATCAGCAACTTTATATGGCGGTTCTTCGGGAGAAGGGAAGGGTCGTATTGGACCACACTGCTTGCAAATGGCGCCTTCTCCAGTTACCTCCGGAGATGAGAGCAGCAACTAGCTCTGACCTCGAGCGTTGAGTTGGGTGGAATATATCAACTCAATCTGTCACGGCACACGGAGCATGGGATCAGCATAATTTATGCAAGCCCCAACTCTGTATTCTCCCGCCGTTGATCATTGCCATGTCAGTCAGTTTGCTGGAACTGACTGACTGCTGGAGAAGATGGATGAAGAATTGTGCCCCTGCGAGAACCTGTCAGAACAGCTTCTGGGTGATCTTCAGACGACGATGGGGAAATCCTTTGTAGACGAGATTTTCCTCATATGTAGTCATAAAAATAAAGAAAAACCCCTTGTAGACAGGATTTCCCTCATATGTAATCATGACTTTAATCTTTTAATAAAATCGTCTTTCTCCTCTGCATATGATCATTTTGCCATACGTTGCTGTAAAGTCTGAATATGTGTAGCTTCGACACATCTGATTCTTTACGCCAACTCTGTTTTAGAAAGAGTGCTAGGTCCTGTCCTTTATGCATAGCGAATAGTCTATAGAACATTGTTGAGCATTTTAAACATTTAGAACTGTCCTGCTACTAGGACTGAGGAACCGCGTAGAGCTCTGAACTATTTTTTTTTTACTTCTGATGAACAGAGCTTTTGTTCAGACTTCATCTTCAAGAATGACTTCTCGAAAATCCCTTGGAACAGGGTCGAGGAATGGCTGTCAAACTGAGTTTGCCATTTTGATAGACGAGATATTCAGACTGGAGTCTGGATGAACCTCCAATTGACCCGAGAAGAGTAATTTCTCAATGTTTGAAATCTGTATGCTTCAGGTACTTGGGATATATTGAGGTCAAGAAGGAGTATCTTCTGTGTGAACTCCTGTAATCGACCGCCTTGCTGTTCGGACATGCGGAAAGTCAGAGATCCGTAGTATAGATGAGCTGAAAATCCTGAGTTCGTAGTCTATTGAGCGTAGAAAGCCACCGAGCGTGAGATCGTAGATTCGGAGCTGTTGAGTGTAAAATCGTAGGTTTGTAGCCTCTCGAGCGTAAAAGCTACCGAGCACAAAGGCATCCGGGCATAAAACCATAGACTGATAGCTTGCGAGCGTAAAACCGTAGATCTGTTGCTGTCGAGCGTAGAAAGCTCCTTAGCATAGAACTGTAGATTTATAGCCTGTGAAAAAGAAATCTTTTGAGCATAAGGTTGCGGATCTGTTGCCTCCAAGCATAAACTAAACGCCATCGAGCATGAGATCATCGATTTGGTATCTGCTGAGTGTAAAGTCGTAGGTTTGTAGCCTCTCGACATAAAAGCTACCGAGCACAAAGGCATCCGGGCGTAAAACCATAGACTAATAGCTTATGAGCGTAAAATCGTAGATCTGTTGCTGTCGAGCATAGAAAGCTCTTTAGCATAGGAACCGCTGACCTGCTTTCGTACGAAAAACTCTTCGAATTTGCTGACTGTCCGTTTTTCGAGAGTAGTGGGCTGACGTAGTACCCAATCATAACCAAATATTTAATTATGAGATTTGGTTGGGGTTTCGAGGAGTCCGTCCGAGGATTCGAGGAGTCGACCCGAACTCTATATATATCCCAAATTTTTGAGAGAAAAACTTTTTATCCGTCTTCTGCGAAAGAGAGCCTTCGATCGTTCGTGTTTTTCCCCTCGTTCTTTCTCCGAGCACTCTGAGTTTTCAGAAATAGCGCCGAAACAAACCCCCTCCACTAAGGAAAAGAGTACAGGCTCTTCTTCTCATTTTTCTGCCCCAGCGAGAGAGTCCTCGGTCGGGCAAGGTGAACTTCCTTCTGAGCGAAGCATCCTGTCGACGAGTAGCGCACCCGGCCTTAGAGGTACAGCCTTTGGGATGACGAAAAATGACGAAAAAATCCTTTGCACACGTTGAACGTGACCGCGCTAGGTCGTCTTCTGTGCTGATAGTCTCTTTGAGGAAGATGACGCACGGAGACGTTTTCATCTTTTACGCCCACATTTCTAATGTGCCAGCGTAAAAAACTCTATATTTTCGCAGTTTTGAACGTAAAAGTTCTGACTGCCGAAAACTTGGTGTATACTATAAAATTTTAGTTTTACGCTTGTGGATGGGACCTCCGGCGTAATAACTAGAATTTTGGTAGTCTGACGTAAAGCACGGACAGTATACCGCCAATTACGCTTCAGGATGTGACTTCCGACGTAAAAATGACCAAATTTTGTACAGTCTTGGCGTAAAGCACGGACTGTCGTTCCTTGGTCTTTTATGTTGCAAGATTTGTAATAACGTGTTTTCTTTGCATTTTCGCAGTTAACTTGCATGAGTCTCCACTGGCCGAGGTGATGGGTTCCGCTGCCGGGATGCTGCACTCAAACTATCTGGAGGATCTGTCCCACGTGACATTTCCTATCTCCGGACTCCAGTATCCTGAAGGAAAGGAGATCTTGATATCGGCTCAGGGCGAGCGAACATTGCTGAACATGATTAACGGAGAGCCCTTGACGTACATAGACGGGGACCAGTACATCAAGTCAGCTTTTCTCTTTGGGGACATGATTGACAAACAGTCCCAGACGAAGCCCAAGAGAGAACCCTGGGTTTTCCCCGCCGAGAGTGTAGTCTTGTATCTGCCCACGATGCCGAAAGATTATTCCATCTCGGCTTTCTTCCATGCCACACATTCCAGGAGGATGTCGTGGACGCTGACTCCCAATCTTCACGGCAAGCCGGGGAAGATCTTTCATCTGAAAGGAGCTGACCAGGGATCATTTGTTAGCCGCCCTTCCGGCGTTGTGACGTTGTTCAGGGGACTGTGCCCGGGCAGCATCCCGAGTGAAGATAGTTCAGTGATCCAGCCGGTCCAATTGCCGACTTTCTGCAACGACTTCATGGTGCGAGGGGGGTATACCCCAAGGAGAATCCTCGGTGCAATGGGTGGATCACCCCAACAAACCTCCGATGGGCTTGCCTAGTTGACTGGGCCTTAAAGCATTTTCGGAGAGAGCTGGAGGTCATTGGACTGTATGCTGCTGTGAGCGCGACGAGTGTTGGGTTGCCTCCCAATCCTAACCTGTTTCTGGCGCTTATGGAGCGATATATTTTGCTCAACGGGACCTTCGCCACTCCACTGGGGGAGTTAGGGTTGGCCCTCCACGAAATGGCAGTGATCTCGAGACTGCCGATGGGGGATACCCCGTATGAAGAGTATGTTTCCACCAACCGGGAGTTGGAGGACTCGGACCCTCGGGTTGTGGAGGTGTATCAGGAGCTGATGTGCCACTACTTCGCGTGCACTGCTTTTTATGATGAGCCTTCTGATTTGGCTCACACCACTAAGTGGATGTCCTACCTCTTCTTCCATCGGGCCAGGGCCGCCAAGTCGGAGAAAGTTTCGGGGGGCAAGAATGAGCCCGTGAACTATTTGGGCGTGCTCAGTGCCCAGGTCGTCGGGGATCTTATGGAGGATGCTAAAGCTCCAGATCAGTTTCTCAATGACGGGATAGGAAAGTATCCTGAAGGCACTAAGGCCTATAGTTACTTGAGACGCTGCCGCAGGCCTTTGTCTAAGGAAGCCCGGCTGGCTGGTTTCCTCTCCATATGGCTGCGTTGAGTTATGGTGCCCGGTATCGCGTCCGCGGACCGCATTCACTGGAATATCCTGTGGCCCGCCGTTCGTCTGGTGTTCGGGGCAAGACTGGGCTTGCTCCCTGCCATGGTGTGCCGTATACAGGCTGGCCTGAGAGCATGACTGATGGACTGCTCGTCAATGAAGCTCGGCGTGATAGCTTTCCCCGGGTAGAGTTACCATACCTGTACTTGATAGGATAGTTAATTCTCCATAACCCCCGGGTGATGTCTCCCGGCCCTGGTAGTAGCACGGGGGGTAGTTTCTTTCTAAACTACAAGGACTCCCTCTGGAATGTGAACACAGTTTTAGACTGCCGGCTGGTGCTGAGCCTCGGTCATTGCTGGAAGCTCCTCTGCACTGTCCCCTCTGTGCATCGCAATCAGTCGGGGATTAGGCTTGAGGATTTAGGCGAAGAAAAGACCAATCTTTCTTCGAAAGCTTTTAATTGGTTGGTCTGTATCAGACCCTCCCATTTGCTGTACAGAAGCGAAGATCATTGCTTCTTCGAGCCTTACTTGCCCAGTCGGTTTGCCAGGCAGTTTGGGTACGATCAGCTGCACGTGGGCAATGCCGTCACCAGCTTCAGGTCCAGGGGCGAACTCATTGATGGAGCCAGGGGATGGCGGTATTTTATCATGGGCTGTACGAGAGCAATCTTTATCGTGCCGGTCATCACACTCTCCACGAAGCTGCGCATCCTCCATTCGTACGCTCAGTTCTACGTGGCGATCAACACCTTCCATCATAATTTTGACATACGTGGAAGCTTTAGGGTGCCTTCTCCCAAGCCTGGGGGAAGAGTCGAAGTCCCCTCGGTTTCATCTGACGAGGGTGAAGAGTCCGTCACTCCGGATGAGCCTCTGGTGTCGGTGCCGAGGTATGAAGTGCCTTCGCCTGCGGGGGCTTTGGCGATCTCTGGGAAGCGAAGGGCTTCTACTTCGAAGCAGACTTCCCCTCGCAAGGGGAAGAAGAAGACGGTTAATCGCCCTCTCTGGATTCCTGGCGTTGAGGCTCCTAGAGAGGAACTTGCTGTCTCTCCTGTTGGGGATGTCTCTTTGATTGGAGGTTCCCCGCCTTTCGGAGAGGGACCCTCAGTTTCGGCTGGCGGTGCCGGAGAACTCCTGCTTGAGGCTGCCGTTGCTGCCACTGCCTCCGGTAATGGAATGAAATCGCCTGCGTGGCCGAGACAAATGGGAGAATCTTCCCCTAGACCAGTAACGGATGAAACTCCTGCCGTGTCCGTGAGCATGACTAGCGAGATTCCAGCTGACGAACCTCGACTGCGTCTTGGTGAAGGCTCGGTAGAGCACCTGGCGATGTCGGTTGGCCCACCTCCTTCTCCAGGTAAGACAGTTCGCATTGCGTCATTAAGGCGTGATATAGCTACATCGACTGCAAACGCGGCATATATACCGTTGGCTACGGGTAAATGTCATCTTTATGTCTCCTCTTAGAAAGATTACCATTATATTGATATCAACTTTCTTGTCCTCTTCTCAGGGGATGGCGTCCACGGGGAGTATAGCGTTGAAGCGCCTTCTGGCTCTGCTCGGGCTCCTGATGATGATACGGAGGCGTTCGACTTCGAGGAGGAAATACCTTCGGGGGCTAGCTCGCCTGGAGTAGTTTCGTCACCTCAAGAGGAGGACGAACCCGTTATCGTGACCTCGCTAGCGAGTATGCCGATGACTTCGACCGTCGTTGTTGCACCTTCTTCGGTCGTACCACCCGTTGAGGCGGCGGCTGTGGCCACCTCGTCTGCAATCATTCCTGGAGGAAAACTCGCCAATATCGCGGCCACTCCTGGCGTTCAACCAGATCTGGTTGCGCTGACCGAGCTGTATACCAGCCTCTTTTACACCAGTTTGAAAATGCAGATATCAATGGTGTTGGCGAAGAATCTAGACTTTGAGCGTCTGAAGAAGGCTTCCCAGTTTTCGATTGGGGCGGTCAGGGAGTTCGGCGATTCTGGGGTAGCTGATGCCCTGGAGGCGATGGTTAATGGGTTGGAGCAACCTATTAACGAATACTTGCAGCTGGCCCGGGGCAGTCTTGAAGCCGAGGTCCAGGCCAGATACGACCTAATGACTGCGCGACTTACTAAACAGCTGGAAAGCCTAGATGACTCCATCAAAGCACATAAGCTGGAGATGGATGAAAGAAAAGCTGTCGTGGAGGAGGCTCTTGCTCTTCAGATGAAGTGCCAATTCGAGCACGAAGGGAACGTAGCGAGGGCTCGCAAGTTGGAGGAGAAACTCGCTCTGGCAGAGGAGTGGGCTTCTCAGTCGTTGGCAGGTCTAGACGTAGCGACTGGTCGACTGAGCACAGCGCGACGGGACCTGGAGCGTGCAGAAGCTACCCGAGCTGGCTCTCTTCGGGCAAGGGCCGAACTGTCCTTTGTGAACAATCCCGAGGCACGGCTGGAGCGGGCCCGCGCTGATGCCTTGGTTTTCAAGGATGAGAGGATAGCTGCACTGGTACAGCTGATTCGCGATCTGACCGCTCCCCCTCAATGATGTACCCTTTCTTCTTTTTGCTTCCCCAATATAATTCTGCTCTTTTTTTTTGGGAATAAATAAAGCGAATCTTTTCTGACTTTTGTGGACCTATCATTTCGGAATATAAATGACGGGTTTGGGCGAGAGTGATATCTGAGGTAGTATGGACGTGATAGATTCTCGATAAACTTTTAGCAGGACATATCTATTCAGAGGTCATACGGACATGATAGAATATGACCCGACTAGTTTCGTTCTGGAAGTAGTTTGGTCAGAATTTGAGATTCTAGCTATATTCCACTTGAGCAGAGGAGGTTAAGAATAGTACCTCTTCAGGAATTTACCGTTGATATGAGCCATTAACAGGTCTCCATTAGGCTGGGCTAACCTGTAAGCGCCGTTTGAGAACGTTGTCTCAATCACATAAGGGCCTTCCCAATTGGGCTGGAATTTGCCTTTACTCCTGTGAGTAAGCATTATCGGCCTTCTTACGGCTAAAACTAGCTCGCCGACTTTAAATACTCTTTTCTTTACTTTATGATTGAAAGCTCTGGAAATGCGTGCTTGGTAGAACGCGATGCACTGTTGAGCTTGGAGGCATTTCTCGTCTAATCCTTCTAGCTCTTGAAGCCTTAACAGGTTATTCTTTTCTTGAGTCAGCTCATTAGTCACGGCTATCCTGAGCGACGGGATCTGGATTTCAATGGGAAGAACTGCTTCGCTCCCGTAGACCAGTGAAAATGGGGTACAACCTGTCGGTGTTCGTACCATTGTGCGGTATGCCCAGAGACATTCGCCCAGCTTCTCATTCCAGTCTCTTTTGTTTGAAGAGACAAACTTCTTCAAGAGTTTGATAATGGTTTTGTTGAAAGCTTTCGCCAAACCATTAGCAGCTGGATAATATGCCGTAGAGGCAATATTATGTATCCAATTTTTATCACAAAATTGATGAAACGCTTGGCTGATGAACTGAGGGCCATTGTCATGGATTATCCTTCGGGGAATTCCAAAGCGATAAATGACGTGATGCTTGATGAAGCTGATTACATTAGACGCCTTTACCTCAGCAAGAGGGATCGCCTCTGCCCACTTGGAGAAGTAATCCGTGATGGCCAGTATGAACCGGTGACCTCTGGAAGAAGACGGGTGAATAGGACCAATGTTATCCATGCCCCATGCTTCAAAAGGCCAGGATGCAACCGTAGGATGTAGATATTCAGACGGTTGAGGTATAAAGTCTGCATGAACCTGACAGGCTCTACATTGTCTTTCATAGTTGATCGCGTCTGTGATCATAGTGGGCCAGTAATAGCCCATTCTCCTGATACGATCCTGTAGCTTAGGACCGGGCTGATGCGCTCCGCATACGCCGTTGTGAGCTTCCCGGATAATCTGCTGTGCTTCGTCGTTAGAGAGACATCTCAATAGCAGTCCGTCGTAGGTCCAGCGATATAGGCATTGTGAAGATGCATCGAAGTAGAAGCGTAATGATCGTCTTTTGACGGATACTGCTTCTTTGGGGTCCTCCGGCAAGACTCCGTATACGACAAAATCTATGAAGGGACGTCTCCAGTCTCTTCTAGGGGGATCTGTGTTCACAGCGTAGCTGCGTTCTATGTGAAAGTTGTTCTTCACACAGAATAAATCTCTGTTAAGAAGGATTACCGAATCCTGCCTTCTTATAGGAGTGGCTAAATCCGCAGCTAGACTGGCTAGAGCATCAGCTTCCAGATTCTGAGATCGAGGTACATGCTCTAGGAAGAATCCTTTGAATGTCATGGCTATCTCGATAGTTGCTTGGTGATAGGGGATGAGGTCTGGATTCTGGACTTTATATATTCCTCTGACTTGATTGACGATAAGCAGAGAATCACCGAAAGCTTCCAGGGAGATGACCCCTAGCTCTTTGGCGACTTGGAGCCCGATTAACAGAGCGTTGTATTCTGCCACATTGTTGGAGCATGGTTCGTTAAGAGAATATGCTCGGTAGATGACGAGTTTATCAGGAGTGACCAGGACGATTCCTACCCCCGAAACAACGTTTTCCTGGGGACCAGTCCTGGAGGCGCCGTCGAACTTCGTCGGGAATGTCCTCGTATAATTTGGAGGCCTTTGGGATCGGATGAGCAGCTAGGAAGTCGGCCAGCGCTTGGCCTTTGATGGACTTCTGCGGGACGTATACCATGTCATATGGTGTCAACAGCATCGCCCAAGTCGTGAGTCGGGAATTAAGAACACTTGGCTTGCTCATCAGTACTCGAAGAGGGTTGATCCTGGAGATGATATGAATAGTCTGGCCGGTGACATAGTGCCGCGTCTTCTGGATAGCGAACATCAGAGCCAAGCATTCCTTCTCCACTGGGTTGTACCGGTGTTCGGCCCCGACCATTATCCTGCTGAGGTAGTAGATAGCCTGTTCATGCCTCATATCGTTCTTCTATGCGAGAAGAGCTCCTAGCGAATGATCCATCGCTCGAACGTACAGCAAGAATGGTCTTCACATGACGGGAGGTACCAGAACTGGCGGACTGGTGAGGTAGCGTTTGATATCCCCAAACGCTTGCTGACAGGTTTCGTCCTATATGAAGAATACACCTTTCTTCATGAGATGCGAAAAGGGTTGACATCTCCCCGAGAGGTTGGATATGAACCTCCGGATATAAGCCAGACGGCCTTGAAATCCTCGGAGTTCCCTCAGATTACGGGGCGGTCGCATTTCTACGATGGCCTGGACTTTGTCAGGGTCCACTTGGATGCCTTTGGCGGTAATGACAAATCCCAGGAACTTGCCACTAGATACACCCAGAAAGGACTTCGTAGGGTTCATCTTGAGTTGATATTGGCGCATTAACTCGAATACCGTCCTCAAGTCTTGAATGTGATCATCTTTGAGGCGGCTCTTGACGATTATGTCGTCCACGTAATATTCTACTATTTTGCGTAAATGCTCATAGAATATGTTACTCATAGCCCGTTGGTATGTAGCCCCGGCATTCTTCAATTCGAAGGGCATGACCGTATAGCAATATACTCCCAACGGGGTCCGGAAGGCAGTGTACTTCTCGTCTTCAGGATGCATCTTGATCTGATTGTACCCCGAGAATCCGTCCATGAAAGACATGCGTTCAAAACCGCAGGTGTTGTCGATCATGATGTCCGTGATGGGAAGAGGGAACTCATCCTTGGGACAGGCTGCATTCAGATCTCGGTAATCGATGCAGATACGTATTTTCCTATTTTTTTCATGACTGGGACAACGTTGGCGACCCAGTCGGGATGTTATTCTTCCCGGATAAAACCGCAGGCTATCAACTTCTTGACTTCAGCTTCGATGGCGTCCATCATATCCGGGCGGAACCGGCGTTGGTGCTGTTTCATAGGCTTCGAGTCGGTCAATATATTAAGTTTATGAGTAGCCACCTCCGGGTCAAGGCCCGGCATGTCCTCATAATTCCACGCAAAGACGTCGATGTATTCTTTTATCAGCTGGATAACTTCTTTCCTTTCAGCTGGGGAAAGATTGTTACTGATAAATATCGGCTTTGGCAAAAGTTTACCCCCAACATCAACCTGGATAACTTTGTCTTTGGTGGGAGGTTCCCTTTGCTCGAAGCAGAATTCCCTCTGTGTATCTATTTGCTGAGCCGAAGAGTCAATCTCAAACGGTTCAGATTCTTGTTCATCTGCTTCAAAGGAATCTGTCGCTACCATATTTGCTGATAGTGCTTGCTCGAGAGCGTCAGGTGAATCAGAGGGCGACGAGCCACTCTGAGAAGAGGAAAAGATATCCTCGTCCGACTTAGAGGAGGAGGCATATCCCAACCCGAAATGAGTTCATTGATAGTAGGGGTAGCCGCGCAACGGCGTTCGTCTGCCTCTTCCGTAGTTGAGGCCTGGCTTCTGCTCCAAGTCGTAGCCCATATTTTGCATGATCCTCAACGCTTGCGGGCTGTATCGGTGAACTTGCATTTTTCCAGCATCGTCATTGAAAGAATCTTCCTGGATAGCCGGTTGATTGCGCATGCGACCGAAGACTATTGAACGCTGGCTGCTGCAGGTAGGCGGGACAATGAAGATAGAACCCTCATGTGGTCCATACGTCATGACGACGTTGGATGATGACGCTACTTCCCAGACATACGGACGGTAGGAGTTCAAAACTTCCAAAAATCTTCGTGCTATGGGTTCTACCTTGTCACGGGGAGTGGATTGCTGATTTGGAATTTGAGCGTTAACATACTGAAAAAGAGGATGTTTATTATCATCTGGAACTCCGTTCCAGGTCGCATTTACATCGGTCGATTGCCCGTTGCGCCGAAGGTTGATGACCAAAGGTGGAGGCTTCTAGTTCAAAGTGACCACTAGAGGATCACTCCCTTTTCCTGACCTGGTTTTGTTCAGGTGAATAGCCATAGGCTCCATGGCTTTTGGACTAGTGGTTCGTCCTTTCACTCTGATTGACAGCGGTAGTGCGGCAGAGGGTTCTTCTGGCTCCCGGTGGGATTCCTTCTCTGCCTCGCCTGACACTTCTTCCGTGTGGTCTTGAGAGTACAACACGACATCGAAATAGTAGGATTCTACTCCTTTAAATGGGTTTAGGTCAGCAACCTCCGTTTGTACCGTTCCATGGGGGTCTACATATTTAAGACATTGATGTAGAGTTGAAGGAACGATGTTGTGGTCGTGGATCCACGGTCTTCCCAGCAAAATATTATAGGACACCTCTGAATCGATGACGTAATACGTGGCCACCGATCTGAGGTTGCCAATCTGGATCCTCAGGCAAATTTTCCCCAATGGCTTACTTCTTCCGGCGTTGAAACCCACAATTGTAGTGGAGGTGTAAGCCAATTCAACGGTCTGAGCAGACTGTGAGGGATGATGCTGATCGACGATCCCGGATCTATGTGAATCCGATCGACCTCCATGGAACCGACGTACCCAGTATAATAGAGGGGCCTGTCATGCTTGTTATGTTTTAACAGCATGTCGTCTTGGGTAAAAGTGATATTTGGGACCACCTCCATCACACTGTGGCATTGAGGACACGCCACTGGTTCTTCGTCGGGGGACTTGAGCTGGGTCAAGCATGCCTCCGCCTGCATCAGCTCTTCACTCAGGGCTAGACGAGTGTATTGGAAGAGCCTGAGTAGCTCGAAGATGGATAGCCTGGCTGGTGTATTAGCCAGTTGGGCCAGGATGTCGAAGTTGTATGGCTTCTCTAAACCTTTGTTTGGAATGTTTTTCACAGGTTTATCAAAGTGCACTTCTCTTTGCTTCCCCTTGTTCGCCGGAGTCAGTTTTGAAGGGCTGGCATCTGGTACGACGGGGCCTAGTCCTGAAGGTTTGGCAGTTGAAGCGTCCGCGGGTGCATCTTCCTGACTTGCTCCGTAGTCGTTGAGGTAGGCTTTCCCTGAACGGGTTGCAGCAAATACCTCGTCTTCGTCTGATGGCGAAGAAGTTGTGACCATATGGCATGGTTTGCATTTGGAGCTCTTTCTAGACGTAGCCTTAGTAGCTTTAGTCTCCTCCTCGAGCTCTGACACCAAATCCGGATGAACCCACATAATCTCGCCCTGCTGGGTGGTTAGGGGTACCAGGTCATGATTTTGACCCCTAGCTGGAGGAAGATTGACGATGTTCATCGTGGTCCAGAAAATGGGCGTGACACCGTCCAAGACTTCTTGGGAAGGTAGATTGCCAAACCGCAGAGAGATCATGTTGGCCGTGACCGTCTTCTCGGTGTTTTGCAGAGTGATGGCCTTAGCATCGATTAACCCCTGGATCTTCCTTTTCAGTATGTAACACGCCTTTGTTGGGTGGTGTACGTATCTGTGGAAGATGCAGTATTTGGGGTCGTCAGTACTGCCGACTTCTTGGGGCCGCCTCAGCTCCGGAAGGATAATCTTGCCACTTTTGACGAGACACTCGAATATACTTGGGATATCGTCGTCGTCGAAAGAGTAGACTTCGACGAGCCTGGAAGTCCCGGGTCTCGTCTGCGTGATCACCGCAGTCTTTTGTCTGGACGTATTGATCGCCAGAGCTTCTTTTCCCTTGGAGCTGCGAGGATGGTCGCTGCTGGGAGATGACCTTTTGCCTCTGTCAGAGGCGGAGATCATAATGCCATTGTCGCGCGCCTTGCGACTGTTGTCTTCGGCGGCCACTGCCGAGATGATGAACGAGGGCCAATCATGGAACTGATATGGTCCTGTAAACACCGAGACTAAGGGAAGGAGGTTCTTCCTGCAAATGTCTACTAACGTAGAGTCTGGAACTCCTGGAGGCATCTGTAAGGTGGCCTGACGAAAACGTTCGACGAAGGTGCGAACGTCCTTCTTTTCCCTCTGCTTGACTTCGATGAGAGAGGACATAGACATGTCCATTCCTCCCTCGTAGAATCGCGTGAAGAATAAAGCTTTGAAGTCCTCGAAGAAAGTAATTCAGTTGTTCGCCAAGCTACGGTACCACTGATAGGCTACTCCTGAGAGGCAGCCTTTGAACACCCGAGTGAGGACGGCGTCGTTCCCTTGTAGCAACACCGTCATCATACTGAAATAGTTCATGTACTGACTTGGTGATGTTTTTCTCTCGAACAGAGCCATAGTCTGAGGTTTGTACCTCGGAGGGAAAGGGACCTCTTCCCAGATTGCTGGGTAAGGCTGGTTGATTCCCAGTTTCTTGAGCTGATCATTGTGCTTCAAGGCGTCAAACTGGGCTTTCAACTCCCGTACTGCCTGCATCGGATTTTTAGTTGGAAGCTGGACTACGGTGTAGTACGGAGTTGGTTGTATCATGACTCCAACGGGAGGTAATATATTCTCCAAGTGAGGAAGCGGAGGAACTGCTGACTCTTGATCTAGAGCAGGCTCTTGGCTCGGGTTGGATGGTGGTAAGTCCACCCCCACACGTATCTGAGTTGGCGGGACTGACGCTTGAGCCATGGCAGTTACGTGCTGAGTTAGCATCATCTGGTGCATATTCTCCATTATGGATTGCATTTGTTTCAAAGATGTCTCCAGAACAGTGATGCGTTGTTTCGCGTTTCCTGACGGCGAAGCTTCCTCGCGTTCATCTTCAACGGCGTAAACTCCCATTTCCCTGGGCGTCATCGAAGGATTAGTATAGGTCGCTGCAGAAGTCGACTCTATACTCTCAGCATCTGATCTGGGAGATTGGCGACCCCCAGCGTCGGAATCAGACGAGTACGAAGCTGGTTGCTGTGACCTTGCACGGGTGTTTTGGAACACCCCAGCTTCAGTGTTCCTAAGGAGGTCTTCGAATCTCCTTCGGCTCGGAGGCCTAGAGGGATGACGTCTTGAGCTCGACCCTCCTCTAGGTATGTGTGAAGCCATATTCACGGATGCATGCGCGGGCTCTTCTTCCTGAAAAGATAGGGAGTAGCTCAATCGGTCGAAAACCGACCGTTTTGCTTTAGAACAGCAGCAGTCAATCACAATCTTATGACTATTACAACATTGCTCGCCAGGGGACGTAATAGACATGTTGGAAGGTCCCCTCTCCTTACGCTTCTGGATTAGATATTTGCGTAAGTCAGGAGGAGTAGAAGAAGAAGACGATGGCTTGTTCCTTCTGTTCCCATCAGTGGGCATGCGGAGATTGGGCACCATGGTTTTCCCTGTGCCACCTGTGTACAACAGGTTGGCCATCTGGGTGGTGGATAATCCCCAGGGAGGGTGTCTTTCCGCAACCTGAGCTTGCTTTACGTCGTGGGACTTCGCCTGACGTAATTTGGAGATTTGCTCAGACGGGCGTAAAGCTGAAGAGGTCCTCAGTCGACCGTCGGCTTCCCACATAATCCAGAGGGCAGGAGGATTGCTTCCTCGCTGGCATAAAGGCCGAGAAGTTGAGTACTCTGCCGCTTGCTTTCCCTTGCGGAAATCACAGCGCTCATCTGGTTCCCCGTAGAGGTCAGACGTTGTCTTGCGCATGGAGCGTAACTTATACTTCTGATTTGCCGCTGAGGGATTATCAGAAGTTTTGTCTGTACCGCGCGTAACGGGAGACTGGTTTCTACGTGTAGAGCGCAGTGGATACTTCTGGGTTAGCATTGAGGCTTTGCCTGAAGTTTCGCCTGTACCGCACGTAGAAGGAGACTGGTTTCTACGCGTAGAGCACAGTGGATACTTCTGGGTTAGCACTGAGGCTTTGCCCGAAGTTTCGTCTGTACCGCGCGTAGTGGAAGACTGAATTTTACGTGCAGGGCACGGAGGGAGCAATGCTACAACCTTATTGGTCGGAGAGGTCGGAGAGATCGAAGAGTCCACAGGAATGGTAGAGGATGTCTTGGGCATCCAGACCTTGCGCAGCTTCCTGTTGTCTTGGACGGAGAGAGGGTGAGAGCTACCCCCGGTTCGAAGCATGTCTTCGTAGGCAGACTGGTCGAATTGGACGACCAGTGTCTTCTTCACGGTTCCTACAGATACCGTATCGTGTTGAGCAATCGCTTCCTCGTAAGAAGAGAAAGACTTCCCCGGCAGAGTCGCTATCTTGTTTGTGGTATTAAATGAAAGAATAAAAATGTATTCAAGATGGAGTTTATACGAAACTCGCCTTCTTTGGTTTACAAACAAACTTGTACAATTTGATCCTATACAAGGATATGGGAGTACAATTTATTTAATCTGGGTAAATATTGCTATAGGTGTCTGATCTGCAGTGGATCACTTTAGCCCTTGGACCACACGATGTTGAAGAAGTGCCGTAGAAGACAGGAAGCAGCTTCGAAGGTTGCGGAAAAGGGTGGATGCACGAAGCCAAAGTCGTCGATCCCTACTCTTTGCCTGAGCTCTGGATTCTTCTCTCTCTCTCTCTCTCCAATTTGTCGACCTCAATCTGTTCGACCTCGTTCTGTTCGACCTTGGATCTGATATTAGTTTTCTTGACCAATTTCTGACCTCGTTCCTCATTGATAGAGGTCTCTATTTATAGAGTTTTAGTGACAGTGACCACTCCGTCGGTATAGAAACCCAGGAGTGGAAAGTACAGCACCCTTTTACACAACGGTTAAAATAACCAATGCATGCGTATAGATGATCCTTTGAATGAGCGTGTGACGCGGGTCCAACTAAGGGACAAAATGCGTATAATCGCTACGAAGATCACGACGTAGAATCCACGTAGGTAGGTATCCCTTGTGTAGAAGAGGTGGGCGTAGAAGCCAATGTCTGTCACCATGGCATAGAAGCCAAGTAGGCATAGAAGACGAGATAGGCGTAGAAGCCGAGCAGTCATAAAGGCCGAGTGGGCGTTGAAGCCGAACGGTTGTTGAAGACGAACGGGCGTTGAAGCCGAGTGGTCATAGAGGCCGAGTGGGCGTAGAAGCCGAATGGGCGTTGAAGCCGAATGGGCGTAGAAGCCGAATAGGCGTAGAAGCCGAGCGAGCACAGGAGCTGGATGGGCGTAGAAGCTGCTATGTACCGTGCCAGAGTGCTGATGTGGACGTCTTAGCCGGAATTACGGCTTTTGAAGATATAATCAAATCTCTTGTATTAAATGCCGAGATTTGTCACCATCTTGTGCATTAAATATGGAGGCGTATTTTTGAAGGTCTGCAACCCCTTCTGCGCATCAGTCACAGAGACGTGCCTTGAGAAACTGTCACCTCTCTGTGCCTTAGACGTAGAGACGTGCCTCGAGCAACTGTCATCGCTCTGTGCATTGGACGCAGAGACGTGCCTCGAACCCCGTACGGAGTACAGCTTTTGATGTGGCAGATGGTTTGTCTACTGCAGAGCATAAACAGCTCATGTCTGCCTGTATAAAATAAGGCAGCGTATCCCTTCGTGCTTGTAAAAGCAGTTTACGCAAAGGAGATGGCGGTAAATGACAGCCTGGGTCGCAGTGTTGTGCCATCATTATAGTCGTCGTCTGGGAAGTCGAGCCGTATCCCTTTGTCAAAAGTCCAGACGTCAGGTTCATTGCAGGATCTGACAGGTTCATTGCAGGGTCTGACAGGTTCACTTTGGAGAATACGAAGCGTCTCTTGTACACCTCAATGTTGCGTTTGAAAGTGGATGAGTTTTACGCCCTAGAGGCGATGAAGCACCATGTTTACGCTGAAGCGGCTTTGGACGTACTGCCTTACGCGGATGGTTCTTTGAGCTTTTATATTTCACGCTGCATTTTAGCGGAAAAAGCTATGTTGCACGCTTGATGGCTCTCAAGGCCTCTGCTTACGCTGCTCTGCACCAATATGCTGCGTATAGTCATCCGGCGTATTTTTTATGCTTCTACACACGTTCAGGCAAAAGACTACGGCAACCACACAGACGAAACCTGGGACTCCCAGGCCCATTAAAGTGTACTCTTTTGACGACGATGATATTCTGAGCATATTCGAGTATCTCATCAACAGCGGCAAGATTACCCTCCCTGGGGTGAAGCGGCCCAATAAAGTCGGCAGTACCAATAACCCCAAGTACTGCATCTTCCATAGATACATACACCACCCCACAAAGGCGTATTATGTACTAAAAAGGAAGATCCAAGAGCTGATCGATGCTAAGGCCATCACTCTGTGCAACAGCGAGAAGACGGTCACAGCCAACATGATCTCTCTACAATTTGGCAATATGCCTCCCCAAGAAGTCCCGGATGGTGTTACACCTATTTTACGGACAACGATGAACATCATTAATCTCCCTCTAGCTAGAGGTCAAAATCATGACCTGGTACCCCTAACTACCCAGCGAGGCGAGATTATGTGGGTTCATCCAGATCTGGTATCAGAAATCGAGGAAGAGACTCAAGCTGCTAAGGCTAAGGCTAAGTCTAAGAAGAACTCAAAGCGTAAACCATGTCACATGGTTACGATATACTCGGCATCAGAGGACAAGATTTTGGCTACTGGAACCCGTTCAGGGAAAGCTTACCTCAAGGATTATGGAGCAAGTCAGGAAGATGCACCGGCAGACACTTCAGCTACCAAGCCTTCAGAACCAGAACCTGCCGTACCAGAGGCTGGTCCTTCAAGACCAACTTTGGCAGACAAGGGGAAGCAAAAGGAAGTGTGCTTCGAGAAACCTTTGAAAAACATTCAAAACAAAGGTTTAGAGAAACCATACAACTTCGACATCCTGGCCCAATTGGCTAATACACCAGCCAGGTTGTCCATCTTCAAACTACTCAGGCTTTCTCAAGACACTCGTCAAGCCCCGAGTGAAGCGTTAATGCAGTTGGATGCATACTTGACCCAGCTCAAGTCCCCTGACGAAGAACCCGTAGCATGTCCTCAATGCTACAGTGTGATGGAGGTGGTCCCGAATATTACTTTCACTCAAGATAACATGCTGTTAAAACATAACAGTCATGACAGACCCCTCTATTACATCGGGTACGTCGGTTCCATGGAGGTTGACCAGATTCACATAGATCAGGGATCATCGATCAGCATTATTCCTCATAGTCTCCTCAGACCGCTGAGGATTCCTACCAGCGAATTGGCTTACACCACCACTACAATCGTGGGTTTCAATGCCAGAAAAAGTAAGCAGTTAGGGAAAATTCGTCTGAGGATCCAGATTGGCGACCTTAGATCAGTGGCCACATGTTATGTCATTGATTCAGAGCTATCCTACAATATTCTGCTGGGCAGACCTTGGATCCACGACCACAACATCGTTCCTTCGACTCTGTATCAATGCTTTAAATATGTAGATGCCCAAGGAACAGTACAAACGGAGTTTGCTGACCTGAACCTATTTAAAAGAGTAGAATCCTACTACTCCGATGCCATATTGTACACTCAAGACTACATGGAGGAGGTGTCAGGCGAAGCAGAGAAGGAATCCCACGGGGAGCCAGAAGAACCCTCTGCCAAGCAACCTCTGTCAATCAAGGTGAAAGGGCGAACTACTCGTCCAAAAGTCATGGATCCCATGGCTATCCACCTGAACAAAACCAGGTCAGGAAAAGGAGGTGATCCTCTAGTGATCACTTTGAACCAGAAGCCTCCACCCTTGGTCATCAACCTTCGGTGCAGCAAGCAGCCGATTGATGTAAATACAACTGGGAACGTAGTTTCTGATGATAATAAAGATCCTCTTTTCCAGTACATCGACGCTCAAGTTCCAAATCAGGAATCCTCTCTCCATGATGATATAGAACCTGCAGCACAAAAATTCTTGGAAGCTATAGATTCCTATCATCCGTATATGTGGGAAGTAGCGTCATCATCCAATGTCACCATGACATATGGACCACATGAGGATTCTATCTTCATTGTCCCGCCTACTTGCAGCAGTCAGCGTTCAATAGTCTTTGGCCGTATGCGCAATGGACCGACTGTACAAGAGGATTCTCCTGATGACGATGTTGGTAAAATGCAAGTTCACAGATACAGCCCGCAAGCTTTGAAGATTATACAAAGTATGGGTTATGACTTGAAGCTAGAACCAGGCCTCAACTACGGGAAAGACAGACGAATGCCGCTGCACGGTGATCCCTACTGTCAACGAACTCGTTTCGGGTTAGGGTATACCACCTCCCTTGCAACTTCTAAGTCAAACGAGGATATCTTTTCATCTTTTCAAAATGGCTCGTCGTCCTCCGACTCATCTGATGCTCTCGAACGAACATTATCAGTAAATACGGTAGTGATAGATTCCTTCGAAGCAGACGAACAAGAATCTAAAACGTTTGAGAATGACTCTTGGGCTCAACAAATGGATACACAATGGGAACTCCGGTTCGAGCAGAGAGAACCTCCCACTGAAGATGAAGTTATCCGGATCGATGTTGGGGATGAACTTTCGCCAAAGCCGATATTTATCAGTAACAGTCTTTCCGAAGAAGAAAGAAAAGAAATTATCCAGCTGATAAAAGAACATATCGACGTCTTTGCGTGGAATTATGAGGATATGCCAGGTCTTGATCCAAAGGTGGCTACTCATAAACTCAATATATTGCCCGATTCGAAGCCTGTGAAACAGCACCAACGCCGGTTCCGTCTGGATATGATGGACGCCATTGAAGCTAAAATTAAGAAGTTGATAGCCTGCGGTTTCATCTGGGAAGAACAACATCCTGACTGGGTCGCCAATGTTTTCCCAGTCATGAAGAAAAATAGGAAAGTACGTATCTGCATCGATTATCGAGATCTGAACGCAGCCTGCCCCAAGGATGAGTTTCCTCTTCCCATTACAGACGTCATGATCGACAATACATGCGGTTTTGAATGCATGTCTTTCATGGACGGATTTTCAGGATACAATCAAATCAAGATGCATCTTGAAGACGAGAAGCATACTGCCTTCTGGACACCATTGGGGGTATATTTCTATACGGTCATGCCCTTCGGATTGAAGAATGCCGGGGCTACGTACCAACGGGCTATGAGTAACATATTCCAAAGGCATTTACGCAAAACAGTGGAATGTTATGTGGATGATATAGCTGTCAAAAGCTGCCTCAAAGATGATCACATCCAAGACTTAAAGACAGTGTTTGAGTTGATGCGCCAACATCAGCTCAAAATGAATCCTACAAAGTCCTTTCTGGGTGTATCTAGTGGCAAATTCCTGGGATTTATCATTACCGCTAAAGACATTCAAGTAGACCCAGATAAAGTTAAGGCCATCCTGGAAATACGACCACCCCGTAATCTGAGGGAACTCAGGGGATTTCAAGGTCGTTTGGCTTATATCCGGAGATTCATATCCAACCTCTCTGGGAAATGTCAGCCTTTTTCTCGTCTCATGAAGAAAGGTGTATCCTTCGTGTGGGACGAAGCCTGTCAGCAAGCGTTTAATGATATCAAATGCTACCTCACTAACCCTCCAGTTATGGTGCCTCCCGTCATAGGAAGACCATTCTTGCTGTATGTTTGAGTGATGGATCATTCTCTGGGAGCTCTTCTCACACAGAAGAACGATTTGGGTCATGAACAGGCTATCTACTACCTAAGCAGGGTGATGGTCGGAGCCGAACACCGGTACAATCCAGTGGAAAAAAAATGCTTGGCTCTGATATTCGCTATCCAGAAGACGCGACACTATGTCACAGGCCAGACTATTCATATCATCTCCAGGATCAATCCTCTTCGGGTATTGATGAACAAGCCAAGTGTTCTTAATTCCCGACTCGCGACTTGGGCGATGTTATTAACACCGTATGACATGGTGTATGTTCCCCAGAAGTCCATCAAAGGCCAAGCATTAGCTGATTTCCTAGCTGCTCATCCAATCCCGGAGACCTCCAAACTATACGAGGACATTTCCGACGAAGTTGCAGAATGTAATTTTGCAGTGGAAAGTGATACATGGCAACTATTCTTCGATGGTGCCTCCAGGACTGGTCCCAGAGGAAACGTGGTTTTAGGAGTAGGAATTATCCTGGTTACTCCTGATAAACTCTTCATCTATCGAGCATATTCTCTTAGCGAGCCCTGTTCTAATAATATGGCAGAGTATAACGCTCTACTAATCGGGCTCCAAGTCACTAAAGAATTGGACATCGAATCTCTGTAAGCTTTCGGTGATTCTCTGCTGATCGTCAATCAAGTCAGAGGAATATATGAAGTCCAAAATCCAGACCTCATCCCCTATCACCGAGAAACGATCGAGATAGCCATGACATTCAAAGGATTCTTCCTGGAACATGTGCCCCGATCTCAGAATCTGGAAGCTGATGCCCTAGCCAGTCTAGCTGCAGATTTAGCTATTCCTATAAGAAGGCAGAATTCGATGATCCTTCTTAACAGAGATTTATTCTGTGTGAAAAATAGCTTTCACATAGAACGCAGCTACGCTGTGAACACAGATCCTCCCAAGAGGGACTGGAGAAGTCCCTTTATAGATTTTGTGGCATACGGAGTCTTACCGAAGGACCCTAAAGAAGTAGTAACCGTCAAAAGACGATTATCACGCTTCTATCATGATGCTTCTTCACAATGTCTATATCGCCGGACCTACGACGGACTGCTATTGAGATGTCTTTTCGATGATGAGGCACAACGGATTATTCGTGAAGCTCACGACGGCGTATGCGAAGTGCATCAACCCGGTCCCAGGCTACAGGATCGTATCAGGAGGATAGGCTATTACTGGCCTACTATGATCATAGATGCAATAAAATATGCAAGACAATGCAAATCCTGTCAGGTGCATGCAGATTTTATACATCAACCTTCTGAACATCTACATCCTACGGTTGCGTCTTGGCCTTTTAAAGCATGGGGTATGGATATTATTGGTCCTATTCACCCGTCTTCTTCCAGAGGTCACCGGTTCATACTGGCCATCACGGATTATTTCTCCAAATGGGTAGAGACGATCCCTCTTGCTGAGGTAAAGACATCTAATGTGATCAGCTTCATCAAGCATTATGTCATTTATCGCTTTAGGATTCCCCGAAGGATAATTTATGACAATGGGTCTCAGTTCATCAGCCAAGCGTTTTATCGATTTTGCGATAAAAATCGGATACAAAATATGGCCTCTACGGCATATAATCCTGCTGCTAATGGTTTGGCGGAAGCTTTTAACAAAACCATTATCAAACTCTTGAAAAAGTTTGTCTCTTCGAACAAGAGAGATTGGAATGAGAAGCTAGGAGAATGTCTCTGGGCATACCGTACAACTGTACGAGTACCGACAGGTTGTACACTATTCTCATTGGTCTACAGGAGTGAAGCAGTCCTCCCCATCGAAATCCAAATTCCGTCACTCAGGATAGCGGTGGCTAATGAGTTGACTCAAGAAAAGAATGACCTATTAAGGCTTTAAGAGCTAGAAGGATTAGACGAGAAATGCCTCCAAGCTCAACAGCGTATCGCGCTCTACCAGACACGCATTTCCAGATCTTTTAATCAAAAAATAAAGGAAAGAGTATTCAAAGTTGGCGAGCTAGTTTTAGCTGTGAGAAGGCCAATAATTATTACTCACAAGAGTAAGGATAAATTCCAGCCCAAATGGGAAGGCCCTTATGTGATCGAGACGACGTTCTCAAACGGAGCTTACAGGTTAGCCAAGCCTAATGGAGACTTGTTAATGGCTCCTATCAACGGCAAATTCCTGAAGAGGTACTATGCTTAACCTCCTTTGTTCAAATAGAATATGGCAAAAATCTCATTCTGACAATACTACTTCCAAAATAATCCTAGTTGGATCATATCCTATCATGTCCATATAACCTCTGAATAGATATGTTTAACTAATTTGGAACTTCAAGACCTATCACGTCCATATTACCTCTGATAGTGTTTTGTGTACAAATTTTAGTTGGAGCATATTCTATCATGTCCATATAACCTCTGAATAGATATGTCCCGCTGAAGCTTACCGAGAGTATATCACATCCATATTACCTCTGATATCACTTTCACCCAAACCTGTCATTTATATTCCAAAATGATGGTTCCACAAAGTTAGATAAAAGCCTCTTTATTATTCCCAGAAAGAGCAAAAGTACATTAGAAAGCAAAAAGTACATCATTTGGGGGGAGCAGTTAGGTCGCGAATCTGCCGTACCAGAGCAGCCATTCTCCCATCCCTGGAGTTCAAGACGTCGGCGCGAGCCCGTTCCAACCTTGCCGCATCATTGTTCAAAGCAGATAGCTCAGACCGAGCATGTACAAAACCTGCATGGATGACACCTACATGCGTCAGGTTCTGTTGAGCGGTATCCATCCGATGGTTCAGCACATCTCGAGATGCCGACAAAGAGATAGCCTTCTCCTCCGCTTGAGCAAGTTCATCTCTTAATCTGCGAACCCTTGCTGTTACTTCCTCATATTCGACTTCGCACTGAGTCAGCTGAGGAATGACATACTCCAGTTCGGCACGCTCATGGTCCATCTCCTACTGCTGTTCCTGGACGGATTTGTTCAGAGCTTCCATTTGCCCAGCAAGCTCTGCAGTCAGGGAGTCATACCTAGCTTGAACTAGACCGTCAATGCTGCCTCGAGATAGCTGCAAATATTCGTTAATGGGTTCCTCCAAACCATTAACTATCTGCTCCAGCGTATCAGCTATCCCAGTGTCGTTGAATTCTCTGATCGGCGCTATCACAAACTGAGAGGACCTCCTCAGTGCCTCGAAGCCTAGATTCTTCTCCAATACCATTGATATCAATGTTTTCATAGTGGTGTAGAAGATACTAGTATACTGCTCAGTCAGCATGGCTAGATCCGAATGAACGCTGGGAGTGGCTGCAATATTGGTGAATCCCCCTCCAGGAATGACCACAGACGATATTGCCACAGTCGTCGCCTCAACAGATGGTGCGACAAAAGAAGATGCGCCAACAACAGATGAAACGGCCGACGTACTCAAAGGAGGTATTGTCGTAACGACAGGTTCATCCTCCTCTCGAGATAGCGGAGCTGTTTCAGGCGAGCCGGCACCCGAAAATGCTTCCTCTTCGAAGTCGGGCACCTCCATGTCATTGCCAGGAGCTGAAACAGAGCCAAAAGGCGCATCTACACTGCCCTCCCCGTAGATGTCTTCCCCTGGAAAGAAGACCAAAGAGAGTTAATATCAACAGGATGTTAATTTTCCTAAAAAGAGGCATAAAGACGACATTTACCCATGGCCGATGGCATATATGTCGCGTCTGCAGCCAGTACAGCTAAATTATTTCTTAATGATGCTAAGCAAGCTGTCATACCTGGAGAAGGGGGTGTGCTAACTGACATTGGCAGGTATTCTTCCGAGTCTTCACCCAGATCTAATCGAGGTTCATCAGGTGAAATCTCGCTGGGTGCACCTACAGACATGGCAGGGGTTTCTCTCGATGCTGATCTGGATAAAGATATCCTTATTCGGCTCGGCCCCGAAGGCGATCTCGTACCACTACCTGAAGTGGTAGCAGCAACAGCAGCCTCGAGCAGGGATTCTCCGGCACCGCCAGCCAGAACTATAGAGGTTATCTCTCTAAAAGGTGAGGAACCTCCAATCAAAGAATCGTCCCCGACAGGGGAAACAACAGGTTCACTTCTAGGAGCCTCGCGGCCGGGAATCCTGAGAGGACCACCAACCGTCTTCTTCTTCTTCTTGCGAAGGGAAGTCTCCTTCAGAGCAAGAGCCCTTCGCTTACCAGAGATGACCAAAGGCCCTGCAGGCGGAGGTATTTCACCCCTCGGTACTGCCAACAAAGGTTCATCTGGATTGACGGAATCTTCACCCTCATCAGAGGAAACTGAGGGGATTTCGTATCTCCCTGCAGACTTAGAAGAGGGCATCCTAAAATTTCCACGCATATCAAAATCGCGATGGAAGGTGTTGGTTGCCACATAAAATTGGGCAAACGAGTGGAGGATGCGCAGCTCCATGGAGAGTGAAGTCGCGGGCACAGTAAAAGTTACTTCAGTGCAACCCATAATAAAGTATCGCCACCCTCTCGCTCCATCAATAAGTCCACCCCTGGACCTGAAGCTGGTGACGGCATTGCCCACATGCAATTGGTCATACCCAAACTGCCTGGCAAACCGACTAGGCAGATAGGGTTCCAAGAAGCATTGGTTTTTACTTCTGTATAGTAAATAGGAAGGTCTAATGCAGACCAACCAATTAAAAGCTTCAGAAGAAAGAACGGTCTTCCCGTCGCCTAAGTCCTGAAGTCTGCTCCCCTGTTGATTGAGATGTACGGAGGGGACAGTGCAGAAGAGCTTCCAGTTGTGACTGAAATTCAGTACGCATCGACAGTCTAAAACTGTGGTCATGTTCCAGGAGTCTAAAACTGTGGTCATGTTCCAGGAGGAATTCTGTAATTCAGTAAGAAATTATCCCCCGAACTACTGCCAGAGCTGGGAGACATCACCCTGGGGTTATGGAGAATTAACCATCCCATCAAATACAGGTACGGTAATTCTACCCTGGAAAAGCTGTCACGCCGAGTTTCATCGGCAAGCAGCCCATCAGTAATGGCCCTCAGGCCAGCTTGTATGCGGTATACCATGGCAGGGAGCAAGCCCAGTCTTGCCCCGAACACCAGACGTACTGCAGGCCATAAGGTGTTATGGTGAATGCGATCCGAGGATGCAATGCCTGGTACTACCAACCGGCGCAGCTATATAGACAGGAAGCCAGCCAGTTGAGCTTCCTTGGACAGAGGCCTGCGACAATGCCTCAGATAACTATAGGCCTTAGTGCCCGCAGGATACTTCCCTATCCCTTCGTCGAGAATCTGATCTGAAGCCCCGGAGTCTTCCATAAGATCATCAACTACCTGAGCACTAAGTACGCTCAGACAGCTCAGAGGCTGATCCTTGCTATCCAAGACTTTCTCTGGCTTAGCAGCCCTGGCCCGGTGAAAGAAGAGGTAGGACGCCCATTTATTGATATGAGCCAAATCAGAGGGCTCATTATAAAAGGTGGTGCAAGCAAGGTAGTGGCACATCAACTCCTGGTACACTGCCACTACCCGAGGGTCTGAATCCCCCAGCTCCTGGTTTGTGGGAACATACTCTTCATAAGGAGTATCCCCCATCCGCAGTCTTGAAATCTCTGCCATTTCGTGAAGGGCCAATCCCAACTCTCCCAGTGGAGTGGCAAAAGTCCCGATGAGTGAGATATATTGCTCCATCATAGCCAGAAATAGGCTGGGGTTGAGAGGTAACCCAACACTGGTAGCACTCACAGCTTCAAATAGACCAATGCTCTCCAGCTCCATCTGAAAATACTTCAGGGCCCAGTCAGCCAAACGAGCCCATCAAAGATTTGTAGGGGTGATCCACCCACTTGTCCGAGGGTTAACCTTGGGGTATACTCCTCCATGCCCCATGAAGTCGTTGCAGAAAGTCGGTATTTGGACTGGCTGGAATGGTGCAGTTTCCTCACTCAGAATAACGCCCGAAAATAATCCCCTGAACGGCATGACTGGACCGGAAGGACGGCTGACAAATAACCCCTGGTCAGATCCTTTCTGATAAAATATCTTCCCCGGCTGGCCGTGAAGATCGGGAGTCAGTGTCCACGACATCCTCCTGGGATGTGTGGCATGGAAGAATGTCGAGATGGGGTAGTCCCTCAGCATCTTGGGCAGATACATGACCAAGCCCCCGGCAGAGAAAACCCAGAGTTCTTTCTTGGGCTTTGTCTGGGACTGCTTGTCAATCATGTCCCCGAAGAGAAAAGTCGGTTTTATATATTGTGCCCCTTCTATAGACGTCAGGGGCTCTCCGTTGATCATGCTCAACATCATTCGCTCTCCTAGGGACGATATCAGGATTCTCCTTCCTTCAGGATATTGAGGTCCAGAGATAGGAAATGTCACGTAGGACAAATCCTCCAGGTAGTTGGAATACAGCATTCCAGCAACAGAACCCATCACCTCGGCCAGCGGAGACGCATGCAAGTTAACTGCAAAGTACAAAAAAATATATCAGTTTCTATACTAGACCTCACAAATCTTGCAGCATATGCTAAAAGGCAATAGTCTGTGCTTTACGCCAAGACTGTAAAAACTTGATCTTTTATGCTCGAATCTTATTCCAAGGCGTAAAATTCAAAGACTGGCAGTATACACAAAAAAAAACCCTGACAGTCTGTGTTTTATGCCAGACTGCCAAAGTTCGAATTATTACGCCAGAATTTTCATCCAGAAGCGTAACACTCAAATTTTATGGTATACGCCAAGTTTCGACAGTCAAAGCTTTTACGCCAGACTGTAAAAATATAGAGTTTTTACGCTGACACATTAGAAATATGGGCGTAAAAGATGAAACATCTATGTGCATCATCTTCCTCGAAGAGGCTATCAGCACAGAAGACGACCTAGCGCGTTCACGAACAACGTGTGTGAAGGATTTTTCTCGTTCGTTCTTATCGTCCCAAAGGCCTTACCTATAACACCCGGTGCACAGCTCGTCGGTGGAATGTTTCGTTCAGAATGAGGATCGCCTTGCCCGACGGAAGTCGCTCTTGCTTGGGCAGAGGAGCAAGAAAAAGAGTCAGTCTTCTTTTTCTTAGAGAAAGAGATTGGTTTCGGGGCCATTACTGAAAACTCAGAATGCTCGGAGAGGAAACGAAGGAGAGAACTCGAAGAGTCGAAGGCTTTCTTTTGCAAAAAAGACAGATGAAAAGTTTTTCTCTGAAAGCCTTGGGGTATATATAGAGTTCGGATGGACTCCTCGAATCCCTAACCAAATCCTATATTTAATATTCGGTTATGATTGGGGACTACGTCAGCCTATTACTCAGGGAAGGCGGACAGTCAGCGAATTCGAAAAGTTTTCGTGCAAAGCAGATTCGTGGTTTTACGCTAAGGAGCTTTCTACGCTCGGCAGCTATAGATCTACGGTTTTATGCTCACAGGCTATAAGTCTATGGTTTTACTCCCGGATGCTTTTATGCTCGGTAGCTTTTACGCTCGAGAGGCTACAAACCTACGACTTCACGCTCAGGAGCTACAAATCTGTAATTTCATGCTCAGTGGCTTTTACGCTCAGAGGCAACAGATCCACAATTTCACGCTCGGAAGATTTTCTTTTCAGAGGCTACAAATCTACAGTTTCTACGCCCGGATGCTTTTATGCTCAGCAGCTTTTACGCTCGAGAGGCTACGAACTTATAATTTTACGCTCATCCACATTTATAGATCTATGACTCTCCGTATATCTAAAAATACGCAGGCCAGAGTATGCGTATATATGAACAAATCTCAAGGCAGTCAATTGCAAGGGTTCACACAGAAGATACTCCTTCTTGGCCTCAAAATATCCCAAGTACCCAAAGCATACAAAGTTCAGCATTGAAAATGACTCTTCTTCTTGGGTCGATTGGAGGTTCATCCAGAATCCAGTCTAAATATTTCATCTATAGTTCAAGATGGTGACTCAGTTTTTGACAGCCACTTCTCGCCCTATTTCAAGGGATTTTCGGAAAATCACTCTTGAAGATGATGGTCTGAACAAAAATTCTTCTTATCAGAAGTGACGGTTCAGAATTCTACGCAGCTCCCCATTCCTAACAGCAGTACAGTTCGAATACTCGACTTAAATGCTAAGCGGCTTTCTGCGCATCCTTAGTTATGCATAAAAGACAGGAAGGGACCTAGTGCTCTTCCTATCAGAGTCGGCATAAAGTTACCAGACGTGTCGAAGCTACACATATTCAAACTTTATCACAGCAAAATATATGGCAAGATAATCATATGCACAAAAGAAGACAATTTTATTAAATCATGATTACATATGAGGGAAATCCAATCAAAAATAGGTTTTTCTTCATTTTCATGATTACATGTGAGGAAAATCCCGTCTACAAAGGGTTTCTCATTTTCATTTAAAGATCACGCCCAGAATCTGTTCTGCCAGGTTCTCGCATGGGTGGAGATCTTTATCCGTCTTCTTTAGCAGTTAGCCGATTTTCGCGACCGATTAACAAGAAAATGATTCATGGCAGGAGGATACGAAACTGGGCCTGCCTAAATTATGCAGAGCCCATCCTCCATACGCCATGACAAATTGAGTTGAGGTTTTAAACCCAACTCAATACTCGAGGACAGAGCTAGTTTGTCTACTCTCCACGAATGACAGAAGAAGATACAGCTTGCAAGCTGTATGGTCGAATGTGATCCTTCCTCTCTCCTGGATGAACTGCCATATGAAGTTGCTGATTATCCCGAGCAAAGGAAGCTATGATGATCCATTATTGCAGAGGACATTTGCTCCAAGATGCCTTCTTTTTTGGCTCCTTACATGCTGGAAGAACATGGTCTTCTTCTTTCTCAAGTCGACCCGACGAACTCCGGTGATCATCTCTGTGTGGTAAAGAAAATGTGGGAAGAACAGGTTAACTCCTCAGCCTTTATATAGGCAAAAGAGAACACACCGAATCCCAACAAATCCCCAATAATCTGTCAAAAAGTCAGCCTTGAAGAACGAGTCAGACTTGACCGTTTTATGCTTCATTCAAAGCGTTTCAAATTACGAGAAATTTGAAAGCTTTGAAGGGGGTCTTCTAGAAGCATGAAAAATATGCTGAATAGCTATACGCAGCATTTTTAGTGCTGGGCAGCGTAAAATATGACTTCAGAGCCATCGGCGTACAAACAGAGCTTTTTCGTGAAGTACAGCGTAAAATATAAGCTCGAGGACTATCCGCGTAATGCAGTATGTCCAGGCTGCCTCAGCGTAAAAAGGGTGATACACCACCTTTATGGCGTAAAACTCATCCGCTTTCAATACAGCATTAAAGTGTACGAGGAACGCTTCGTATTCCTCAAAATGAACCGGTCAAATCATGCAGTGAACCTGACGTCTGACTCCTGACAAAGAGTACTGCACGACTACCCAGACGACGGCTATAATGATGGCGTGGCACAGCAACCCAAACTGTCATTTAGTGACATTTCCTTGGCGTAAACTGCTTTTACGCACACACAAAAATACGCTGCCTAGTTTTACACAGGCAGATGTGAGCTTTTTACGCTCCACAGAAGACAAACAGGCTGCCACGTCAAAAGCTGCTCTTTGTACAGGGCTCGAGGCACGTCTCTGCATTTAATGCGCAGAATGATGGCAGATCTTCGAGACACGCCTCTGCATTTAATGCGCAGGATGGGGGAAAATCTTTGCATTTAATGCAAGAGATTTGATTATATCTCCAAAAGCCATGATTTCCGCTAAGACGTCCACATCATCGCTTTTGCACAATACGCCACCAGGCTATTTTCAGCTATGAAGAGCACGTTGTACGCTACCTCCTTGAAATACGCCAACTCAGGCTACATTTGCATTGGTGCGTATTAAAGCTATTCGGTCCAAAATTTGCTCAAGGCCTCAGTCAAGGAAGGAGGATCAGCTATCTTCTACGCTGGCTACCTGTATATGCAGTATCAGGCTTCTACGCCTACCAGGCTTTTATGCCTACCAGGCTTCTATGCCTACTCGGCTTCTTCGCCTACCCGGCCTCTATGCCAGTTTGATAACTATTGGACTTCTACGCCATGGTGACAGTTATTGGCTTCTACGCCAACCTTTTCTACGCGGGGGATAACTACCTACGTGGCTTTTATGCCGTGATCTTCGCAGCCGTTATACGCATTATGTCTTAATGGGACACGCGTCACATGCTCATTCAGAAGATCATTTATTCGTAGGCAACGGTTATTGTAACCGTCACGTAAAAAGTGTCATACTCTCCACTGCCCGGCTTCTACGCCGACTGGATGGTTACTGTCACTAAAGCCCTATAAATAGAGACCTCTATTGATAGAGGTCCAAGGTCAGAACCCAAGGTCGAAAATTCCAAAGAGGACAAAAAAAAGGAGAAATTAAGGGTCGAGAGTCAAAAAGTCTTTGAGAGAGAAGAATCCAGACCTCAGACAAAGAGTAGTGATCGACGACTTTGGCATCGAGCATCCACTCTCCTCTGCAACCTTTGAAGCTTTTCCTGTCTTCTACGACACTTCTTCATTATCGTGTGGTCCAAGGGACAAAGTGATCGACTGCAGATCAGACTCCTACAGCAATATTTACCCAGATTAAAAATTGTACTTGACATCCTCGTATAGGATTAATTGTACTTCTTGTTTGTAAACCAAAGAGCGGGTTTTGTATAAATCTTATTTCATTTCTTTCGTTTATTATCAAACACACCCTCTCCAGGAAGAAACTGTCAGCTACTAGGGGTAGTTCTTTCTCAGAACCCCTAGGGGTGGTCCAAGCTGAGGGTAGTATTCCCTCGACTTATGCAACAACCCAGTGTTTCGAGGAGACAGCGATTCCTAAGGAACGGACTCCGAGATCCCTGGGGGTAGCTCTCATCGCCAGGTTGATGTAGCCTCCTATACTAGGGGTATTATTCCTTCCGAGTCCGAAGAGGAGACGGTACTGCCATCTTTTCCCGATGACTACTCTCTCCAGGGGTTTGAGACGGAAAGTGCACATCCACTGCCCCATCCACCTCTCCCCGCGTGAGAACGATATACATGGCCGGGGACGAGCATGAAGGCTCCAGCGACCGCCAGCGCCTCGAGACCCTCGAGGCCATGATGTAGATGATGGGTGCATCAATGCAAGTCTCAAACCCAGACAATACGAAAAATTAAAGCAAATATGGCTTCTCAACCAGCAAGAACCCATGGTTAAGCAAATTTGGACCCATGGACCAACGGAGATTCAAACACAAATACCCCACCTGCGGTTAGTAATCCTCACCTGCATGGCCCGTCTGCACCCTCCGCAGGAGACGAGGCCAAGGAAGCAATAAAGGAGGTCCGGGAACTTCGGTCTCGCCTAGACTCCATGGGCAATCGGGACTCACTCTGCGATCTTGGGGTATGACAACCATACCCGATAGAATGGAGGGACGTACCGTATCCGCCTAGATACAAGCCCTTCAACATAAACACATTTGATGACAACTCTTCCCCTCACCGATTAATGAGTTATTTCGATATTAAAATGGGACACCTACCCTGCAGCGATGCAATCCTTATCAGACTCTTCATCGTGGTATTAGCAGGGTTAGCTTTCGACTGGTTCTACAGTCTCAAAGATATTTTATCTCATCATTCGATGACCTCAAGCGTATATTCCTCAACAGATTATATGAGGTGGAAAATGATATGAAGATGTCCTCTCTAATGGATGTCGCCCAGGGAGAAAGGGAATTGACACGAAATTACATCGAGCGATTTTGACAAACGGCGCTAAGGTTGCTCCCTGGCAATCCTGAGGCCACACTAATAGAGATGTGCCGGAAGAACATGCTTCCGGCAGTCAGCCTCTGGATGCGTGATAACCAGTTCAAAGACTGGACGACATTCATTATAAGCGCGGTCAACGCTGAAAAGAAGCTCAAGGATGCCCAGTACTTGGGAATCCATATCTCTACTACAGAGAAAAAGGGCAAGCGCCCCAGCAATAGCGGTAACAACAACCACGATGCGAAAGGAAAGCAAGCCATGGTCGCTAATGTGACCAAGAAGCCTGAGCAAATGAAGAAAGAGGCTCCAAAATCAAAGGAGATATTCTTTCGAAGATATTGATGTCAAGCTGATCTTTGACATGCTAATGCAGGAAGGTAAAATTTGCCTCCCTGATGTCAAACGTCAGCCTGAAGCGGAGGAGATGAACAACCCAAAGTACTATCACTTCCACCGGTACGTTCACCACCCAATGCAGGAGTGTTATACCTTGAAGTGGTACATCCAACGACTGATCGATACCAAGGCACTCTCCTTGGATTTCGACGATGTGACAGTTACCGCTAACATGATGTCCCTCCAGTTCGGCAACTTTCCACCAACGGAAGCCAAGGACGGAGCCACACTGATCCCAAGGGCAACAATGGAGGTAGTCAATCTTATCCCAACTCGCGACCAAGCAGACGGGCTGACACCTCTTACTACCCCTCGGGGCGAGATCATATGGGTCCACCCAGATCTGGTCCCAGACTTGATGCAGCAAGCAGCGCCTTCCGCCGTCAAGCCTAAAATACGAAAAACCAAGTCCTGCCGCATAGTTTTATCCACCGCAGAGGAGGCCTGGGCAGGGACAACCAGCTCGGGGCTTGCTTACCAGTAAGATTATGAAGCTCTCGACGTCAATGCACCTCCAATTACTGTACATGTCACGTCTGATCCTGGTCCATCTCAACCTCCACCAGCAGACAAGTCCAAACAAAAAGAGGGATGCTTTGATAAGCCTTGCGTAAGAAAATGACTCAAGGATTGGAAAAGCCCTACAACTTTGACATATTGGCTCAACTTGCCAATACCCCAACAAATTTTTCATTATTTGAGCTTCTGTGGCTCTCCGGAGACACTCGGGCTGCTCTTAATGAGACATTACAAAATAACGACACCTACCTGGCGCAGGCCAAACTGTTCGCTAAAGATCCGGCTGCTTGCCTCCACTGCAATAATATCATGGATGCAATACCCAGCATCACGTTCTCGCAACATGATATATTGCTAAAGAATAACCGGCATGATTATCCCATGTATTATACAGGGTACATCAACGTCATTAAGGTGGATCGGATGCATATCGATCCTGGTTCATAAATCAATATCATCCCGCAGAGTCTGCTTCAGAACATGAGCATCCCGATGCATCATCTGGAAGCCACCAATACAGTCATTAGTAGCTTCAACGTAGAAAGGAGCTACCCTCTGGGCAAGATTCGCCTGAAGTGCCAGATTGGCGACCTGAAAACAGAGGTCACTTGCTATGTCATTGACGTAGATGTATCATACAACGTCTTGCTCAGACGCCCCTGGATATACCAATATATAATCGTGCCGTCAACCATGCACCAATGCTTAAAGTACATCGACGATCATGGAATCATCAGAACGGAGTTTGCAGACATCGACCCATTTAAGGGAGTCGAGACGTACTACTCCAACGCCATCCTCTACAAACAAATCCACCGAGACAAAGGTGGCAATAAAGCCGACGATGAGGCCGAGGTTACGACAATACTGGAAGAGCCCATGAGAATCTGTCTCAAGGCTTGCACTCCCGACGCAGCCACTCCCCTCATCGTCAAGTTGTATAGTAAGGCACTAGAATCTTTGGCACCATCCACAACGTCCGAACCTCTGGTCGTTCGCCTTAATAGGCTAAATCGACCAGAGAGAAAGGACCCCGCACAATCTGCTCCGTCCGAACCTCTGGTCGTTCACCTTCATAGGCCAAATCGACTACAGAAGTAGGACCCCGCACCATCCACAATGTTTGAACCTCTGGTCGTTCACCTTCATAGGCTAAATCGACCGCAGAGAAAGGATCCCGCACCATCTGTTCCGTCCGAACCACTGGTCGTTCGCCTTCATAGGCCAAATTGACCACAGAGGAAGGACCCCATACCATCTGCTCCTTCAGAACCTAAGGTCGTTCGTCTTCGCAGAGCATAAAAAATGACCCGGCCACAGTTGTAGCCTCTGAGCCTCTAGTGGTAAAACTGCACAGGAAGCCATCAATGCCTTTAACTGTGCTGGGGGTAGCCCATGAGGATGATGAACTGTAAAAATATGTGGCCACTTAGGTTAACGTCCCTTCCCTCGATAATATGATTCCTCCAGAAAAGATACTTTATTTTATTAATAAAGGGTTTTCTTTGAACTTTTTTGAGCATACACATATCATCACATTGTACTCTATGGAGCACGACCTAGGATTACACCTGCAAACATAGTTGACTACCACCTACGCAGTAAACCAAGTCCTCCCTAGTCAAGGTTCCTACTTCACGGTTCCAACAAGGAGGAAGGAAGACAAATATATCATCTTCGGCAAGGTTGAATGCCCTCGGTCCTTCACCCCGGAGGAACAAGAGCCAAAATTCGACACCAACAAAATACAACTCTACTGTTTCAGCAATCAAGCCAAACATATCATCCAGAATATGGGCTTATGACCTTAAAAGAGGTTTAAACTGCGTCAAGGGCCGACGGCTGCCCCTGTGTCTACCTGCTCCCGCATGCTAGTCCGAGGACTACTATCATAAGACCAAGCATGGCTTAGAGTACTTAACACCTCCTTCAACCCCCGAAGGTTCAGATGAAGAAGATGAGGTTCACTCCCACTCTTCGCAATCTTCTACTTGGGACTCCGACGTCAGTATCGGGGAGATACTCAAGCAAACATTGTCTGCCAACATGGTGTCAGCTGACCCTGAAGAAGATGACAAAGATCCACAAGAACTCCTTGAAGTTGAACCGTGGGCCCGATGCCTATACACACAGTAGGAGATACGATTCTAACAATGAGAACCTCCTACTGAGGACAAAGTCGTATAAGTCAATCTGGGCGACGAATCCTCCCCAAAACCTATCTTTATCAACAAAAGTCTGTCCGAAGAAGACCAAAAATCCTTGTTACAGCTCATCAGGGAATACATTAATGTCGTTGCATGGAGTTATGAAGATATTCTAGGGCTGGAGCGTCAAATCGCGGTCCACATGCTCAACATTTTGTCGAACGCTAAGCCTATCAAGCAGCAGCAACGGCGGTGCCGGCCAAACATTATGAACGCCATCAAAGCTGAAGTCAACAAATTGATAGTTAGTGGCTTCGTCCATGAAGAACAACATCCTGACTGGGTATCCAACATCGTGCCCATCGTAAAAAAGAACGAAAAGATTCGGATATGCTTTGACTTCCTGGATCTAAATGCATCCTGTCCTAAGGACGAGTTTTCCCTTCCGATCACTGACATAATGGTCGACAATACATGTGGCTTCGAGTGTATGTCCTTCATGGACAGCTTCTTAGGCCATAACTAAATTAATATGTTTCCCGACGACGAGAAACATACATTATTCCGGGCCCCAATAGGCATATACTGCTACACGGTCATGTCTTTCGGTCTAAAGAATACAGGTGCTATATACCAGTAGGCTATGAGCACCATTTTTCGTGAACATCTGCGCAAGACAGTGGAATGCTACGTCGACGACATTGCTGTTAAGAGTCGCTCTAAAGATGATCACCTCCAATACTTGAGGACTGTGTTAGACTTAATACGTGCACACTGCCTCAAGAAGAACCCTACCAAGTTGTTCCAGGGAGTCTCCAGTGATAAATTCCTGGGTTTCGTCATCACTTCCCGAGGGATTCACATAGACCCCGACAAAATCAAGGCCATCCTAGAAATGAGTCCGCCAAAGAACCTTTGGGAACTCAGCTACCTTCAAGAGAGTCTGGCATACATCAGGAGGTTCATATCAAATATCTCTAGACATTGTCGGCCATTCACCCAGCTTATGAAGAAAGGTCTCCTTTGTCTGGGATAAAAAATGCCAACATACATTTGACGACATCAAGGAGTACCTATCAAACCATCCTGTGCTTGTGGCCCCAGTCATGGAAAAGCCCTTCCTGCTCTACGTACGCGTGATGGAGCACTCTCTCGGTGCCCGGCTAGCCCAGAATAGTGATGCAGGCCACGAGCATGCCATATACTACCTTAGTCGGATGATGATCGGTGCGGGGCATAGGTACATTGTCGTTGAGAAGGAATGCCTTGATCTAGTATTCGCTATTCAGAAAACTCGACATTACGTGGCTGGACAGACTATTCATGTAATCTCGCAAGTCAATCCCCTCAGGGTCCTCATGACCAACGTCCCTACCACCAAGCGGCGATTAGCATTATTGCAACTTTTGATATGTTCTTCATAGACAACGTCCCTTAGTTGTAAAACATTGATGCTGATGCCTTAGCCGGTCTCGCTGCCTCCTTGGCAGTCCCAAGAGACACTCATCAGCTAATCACGGTGATCGGTCAAGAGCTACTATGCCCCAAAAATAACAGCTGCCTATGTCTGAGCTACGCGACAGAAGAACACACGGATGTCCAAGACTGGAGGCTTCTATTCATTGACTACGTAGTCTATAAAATTCTTTTCGATAACCCAAAGAAAGCCACATCCATCATGAGACGTTCCCTCCGGTTCTACTATGATACAGCTACTATAATGCTGTATCGTCGCTCATACGATGGCATTTTGCTACAAAATCTATCGAATACAGAAGCCAAACAGGCGCTTCGGGAAGCCCATGATGGCATCTGCGGTGCCCACTAATCCGGTCCAAAGCTGTAGGACCGTCTCCGACATTTGGGTTACTATTGGCCCACAATGGTATAGGATGTCGTCGACTATGCAAGGAAGTTCCAAGCATGCCAAATCCATGAAGACTTCATCCACCAGCCCCCTAGAGTTCCTACACCCGACTGTTGCTTCCTGGCCATTCGAAGCCTGGGGTATGGACATCATTGGACCGATTAGTCCACCTTCATCCAAGGGACACCGTTTCATCCTCGCTATCACCGACTACTTCTCCAAGTGAGCAAAAGCTGTACCACTCAGGGAAGTCAAGACGTCCAACATGATCAGCTTCGTCAAGCATCACGTCATATACCGTTTCGGCTTGCCACGAAGGATCATTCACGATAATGATCCATAGTTTGTAAGCCATGCATTTTACCGGTTCTCTAATAAAAACAAGATTCATAATATAGCGTCAACTGCCTACAACCCAGCAGAAAATGGTCTGGCAGAAGCCTTGAACAAGACCATCATAAAGCTCCTCAAGTAATTTGTGTCCTCCAGCAAACGCGACTGGAACGAGAAGTAGGGTGAATGTCTCTAGGCCTACCGTACAACTTTCTAGACCGCTATTGGCAATACGCCTTTCTCTCTGGTATATGAAAGTGAAGCTGTCATTCCGTCTGATATCCAAATCCCTTTACTCCGAGTAGCTCTCGCCAACCAATTAGACGTCGATGTCAACTACTGTCGACGGCTACAAGAGTTAGAAGTACTCGGCGAGAAATATCTCTTAGCTTAACAGTGTATTGAGCTATACCAAGCACGTCTCTCTGGAGCCTTTAACAAATGAATGAAGAAGAGGAACTACCAAGTGGGTGATCTCGTCCTAACCGAAAAAAGATCGATGGTTATGACCCACAAGATGGCCAACAAATTCTAGCCTCAATGGGAGGGTTCATTCATTGGGGAGTCTGTATTCTCCAACGGCGTCTACCATCTAGTAAAACCCAACAGCAACTTTCTCATGATACCTATCAACGACAAGTTTCTCAAAAAGTACTACGTCTAAACTAGATTTGTACTTTTCTCATCCCCAAAGGGACAACCCAGATGTATATCTCCACACTCTTCGTTCTTCATCCCCAGCAAATGCTTATGTGCAACATTTTCTCCTTCTTTACAAAAATCTTGTAAAAGCTATCATTTGTATCCATGAGCCCTGGATAAACAACGGATGATGGATCCTCAAATGTCTCCCCAGTGGAGCAGTCCTCAGGTCTACTCGCACACTTCCGCAGTGACCACTCAAAAACCAATCTCGTTAGACGCTAGCTATGTTCATATTGCCTCTGAGCTATCGTCCCACCAATCTCCCCAACGGAGCAATCCTTAGGTCTATCTTTATATTCGGATAGACCATACTCAACAAATTACTCCTCAGCGAGTTTTTCGGACATCGGTTCACGTCCATATTATATCTGAACTATCGTCCTAACATCCCTCCCAGGCTGAGTTTGCCATGTCCTTACCTCTGAACAAACTTTTCGGGTCTTGGCTATCGATCAGCATGTCCATATTATCTCTGATATCGGTTGTCATCCGCACTTATCACCCGTACTCACCAAAGTACACTAGTGGTGTTAAGTCCACAAAAAATGCTACGTCCATATAACCTCTGGCAGGGCTTGTTTGAAATCTATTACTTGCATAAATGTGTGCAAAAAGTAATGGGTCCACAAAAACTGCCATGTCCATATTACCTCTGACAGGGCTTGTTCTAAATATATTACTTGCACTAACGTGCACAAAAAGTAATGGGTCCACAAAACCTATCACGTCCATATTACTCTGATAGGGACTATTTTCGATCTTATTACTTGTACCTTAGTGCGCAAAAAGTAATAAGCCCACCAAAGTACCCAAGCAAAATTTTCTCAATGGAAGCAAACAACCACGTCCATACTACCTCTAGCCCGCTTTCTTCTCCTTCCACAAAAATATTGGGATCGTACCTAACCTCTCGGCATGGCTATCGATCAGCTCATGTCTATGTCACCTCTGATCTATCGTCCTCACATCCTCCCCCGAGAGTATGCTATGTTTAAGTGACCTTTGAGCAAACTTATCCCTTATGACTATCATCAGTCATCATTTTAACTTATCACCCATGCTTAAATTTAAGTACACCAACGGTGTTAAGTCCACCAAACTTGCCACGTCCATATCACCTCTGACAAGGCCCGTTTCGAACTTATTACTTGCACTCTCGTGCGCAAGAAGTAACAAGTCCCCCAAAGATCCCCCAGTGGGATATCCTTGGCAACTACAGTATTGTACTACATCAACATCACCTTTAGTGCAATACCCAAAGTTTATACGGATAATTCCAACAAAAGGAGAAAAGTTTCTTTTTTTATTATTATTTTGTTTCCCTAAACGGGGAACTAAAAGCAAAAGATACTTGAGGACTTACTAATGCTCCAATCAAAATAAAAAGAAAGAAACAATAACTGATACTACTGAACAGTGCACAACTCCTCTAAGCGTTCGCGGAGACTAGCCACTCTAGCATCAATCCGACTCCTAACTCGGCGCTCGGCTTCTTGAGCTACGGCAGTAGGACTATCAAGGTGAGCGTAAGACTGGTACTTTGCCTCCAGCCTCTTCAGAGTCCCTTCAATGGCAGCAGAAGACTGAGCTACAGTGAAAGATTGTGTGCGGATAACCATCCGCCCTTGACGGGCCTCATGAACGTCGCCCTCCAAGATCTTAAGGTTGGCCTGGAGTTGTGCAATCTTCACCTGGATCTCCGCAAGGCAAAACTAGCTGCCTCATTTGCGTCCAACGTAATACGTTAGAGTTTCAGTTTTCGGAGATCCTGCTCAAGACCCGCCTTGGTTTGCCCATAGGCAGCCTTCACTTGTTTTACGGAGTCCATGAGGCGTTCGTACTCCGTGGCCAAGATCGCAGCGACGTCAACATGTCGCACCTGTTGTAACTCGTCCAAGCGTTGTTCCACTTCATTTAATTTCTGAAACAACAGGTCAGCCATATGCTCAAAGCCAGGAAGGGTCTTCAAAATCTGTATCTTTCCCAGGGCACCATGCCTGGACCAAACAAAGGGCATCCCTCGAACCAGTATATTTTGGATCCCTTGCTTCAACAAAATATAAAAGCCCTGAAGGATAACTTTCGAAGTAGCCATCACCGCAACTTTCGTAAAGGGCGTCCTGGGAGACGAAGCCAAAGGAATTACAAGAAATTTTATAGTTGAGTAGCATGTGAAACAGAGGGGACAACACTCAAAAAGTCGCATGGTGGTACCATAGGGGTCGAACGACGAACTGCTTTCGCAGCAGCCAATCTCTATCTTGCCGAAATTAGTGTCTGGATGTCCGGCAAACCGACAAGCTTAGCCTTCACACAGGCAAGGCCAGGAATGGACCCCACTGAGGGCCGATGTCCCCATCATCTGAGGAAGCTGCAACTTCAGGTCGTCCAATGTTACCTCGCGGTTGTCATACCAGGTAGACTCGCAGAGGTAGAGGCTTCCCCTACTCTAACCGCAACAGAAGGTTCCATTGGATGTTCTCCACCCCTAGTAGGAGGAGAGAGAGTGGACTTCCTTCGAACCAACCTCTCATCTTTGTCTTCTTCTGCATCTTCCTCAGAGGCCACATTCACCATCCTCAGAGGAAAAGTTGAGTCTGCAGGGCCAAAATCACCTGTGACCGACAGCAATAACAAAATAGAAAACTGAAGATGAAAGATCTCATCCCACGAGAAAATGTGGAACAACATACCCAGAATAAATAACGGGATTTGTTGAGCCACCTCGACAACGTCCGGATTATTCATAGAGATGTAGGGAGTAGCCGATTCCACCAGCTCCCCCTATGGATATGCCCACATAAATTCTCAGGGGCAGGCTCCTCAGTCGCAGCCACAGAATCAGGAGACATTGACTCTTTGTCACATTCTGCGTAAGAGACCCTAGCAGCAGTAGACCGCCGAGGTTGATCCCGTCTCCTTAGTGGCTGCTAATTTTCAAACAGACCAGAAGAAAGATGTTCATATAGAGGATTCATAAGAATCAAATTAAGAGGTCTTACGGGTACCGGTATCGCATCTAAAGTGCGGTCTGATTCAAAAACCACCAGCATACTAGGTTCTACCTCCTCTCTTACATCCTCCGTAGGAGGATCGGATCCTTCTATAAGCCCCACCTCTGGAGCCTTCTCGAACGCACTTGCTTGGAATGACTAGGGTGGTGAGCCACAGTCGTCTTGCACTTAGGAGTAGGAAGGCCATCAGAAGGAGTTCCCTCATCAGCCGGCCGGTCTGAATCAACAAGCAAAGGTTGGGCCATGCCCTTGCCGTTTTTGGGCATTCGTTGACCTTTCGAAGACAGAGGCACAAAAATAGTACCCGTCAAGTAACTCATCACGGGATCATAATCAGACGGGAGAGAGTTGACTATGCAGTAGAGACTCTCTGCAGCAAACTGCATGGGAGGCATGACGTCGGCCGCCGGCAATCCAAACTCAAATTGGGTTCCGACGGCGACATAGTAGCTCCACGCACGAGCACCATCGAGAAGATTGCCGCAATACCCGAGGGAGGCACTAGGAGTATCCAATAGAAGTTGGCAGTACCTAAACTGATGAGAAAACTGACTGGGTAGATATGGCTCCAAGTAGACGTTATCCCAATTTTAATACACCAAATGGGAAGGACGAATGACGAGGAGCCAGCGGTAAAGTTTCACCGATAGCAGACGGTCAACAGCCCTACTATCTTGGTGAATAGCACTCATTTCTCCCTTAGTGAATTCGGGGACATTTCTAAAGAACTTCCAACCATTCAGATAAGTAAGCTCTCTCCTACAAGAGGGCACATCCTCGCACTTCCACTTTATCTCCCAGTAGCGGCGGATAACAGCATCTTCCTCTAACATTCCTTCCTGGATGCTAGGACGCATTAAGGACCGATGGTGTAATAAAAGCCAACACATTAAGTAGTGATAGGGTAACTCCACCCTATTGAACTCTCCAAGCCCTTTGTGGTGCTTTACCTTGGAGGAAAAATGTCGGAGACTGCAGTGGATGCAGCAGACCATCGCGGTAGCAGCACAAGAGGATGGCCAAAAGCCAGCCGTACGGCCGAGAGAATGAGATTACGATTGATTCTCTCAATCGAGCCTAAACCACCCGCGAACACGTAACTACGGAGCCAGATCTTCAGATATCCCGCTAGCAGTGCCTTCTCATATATCTCGTAGGTATCCATGAAGAAATAGCTCAACTCCTCGCTTTCGACAGACGGATCGCGAGCGATAGACGCCTTGCGATACTTCTGGATCAATTTTGCGACATCCTCTTGGGATTGCAGCCCACAGACGTAAACTTCATCCGACTCGGGCTCCTCTGGGAAAAGATAGTGCGTCCATACAGTAATGTGGGGGATGTCCCCTTCGGACGGCTTCTTCTCCTTATACATTCTCTGGCATATACTATGATTGCACATTAGCTCCGCATACACTGCTACGAGCTCCAGATTCTCCTTTTCGAGGTCCCCTAGTTTGCTGTTACTCGGGGCACATTTCTCGTAAAGTACATCTCCTCAGTGGAGCTTCGACACCAAATGCATCTCATGCAAAGCAAGCCTCATCTCACCACCAGGCGTGAAGAAAGTCCCTGTATTACAGTTATACATCTCCATCAAGGCGATAAAGAGGCAACCGTTCGTCTCCAGGCCATAACAGGTGTCCCATACCGCATGAAAGATATTGGCATCCCGTAGTTCCCACTCATAGCGCCTCAGCACCCATCGTGTCAACCGACCCATGAGGGACTGAAATGTGTCCAACCAAGAGTCCTTAATTGACTAGAAGGATAACTCCCTTTCTTGGTCACTTGGTGGAGGAACGTGTCCGCAGCGTAAGCATCAAGGTTTGGCCCTAAGTCGCTCCTGACAACCCCCGGTTCCAACCCGAGAGAAGAATATGAAGGCGACTCCTTATAGCAAGAGAAAGTCCCCTTGCCCATATTCGATCCATACCTGATGTTACCAAGGAGGGGCCCCCGTGGCTCTGGTGTCAGGTTCCAGTTCATCTTCCTCCGGCTCATTACTACGCGAAAGTCCGACAGAGGCATATGGCTCTCGAAAGCGGACAACAACATCTTTTTCCTGTAATAGATAAAAGTCCAGTTCTCCTTGGACTTCCCTAAGTCCGAAGAAGAGGTATTCATCGCATCCCCAAAAAAAAGAAGGGTTTCTAGAAAATGTGATCCTGCCCAGCAGTACATTTCCCTGCGTTCATCTGGCTTTGAAGGTAAAAATTGCTCTAACCGGCAATCATCTCTTGCCTCTCGGACGAGAAACCCCTATCCAGTTGGACTTGTAAAGAGGCAGTCAAATTCGTAAAGTTCATGCTCAACGGGACCCGCTCATGGTTAAGAATCAACACACCAAAAGGAGTAGCGGGCAAGCTCACTGCAAAGAACATATAAGAAGCACAAATTAGCATGTGTGCCAAAGTATCACAACAAAAAGCCATGTGTGCCACCTGCACAAAAAATATAAAAGAAGCACAAATTAGATCTGCGCAAAGCAGGGTTACAACCCATGCGACAGATACACGGGTTGCGCATCACAAAATCGTGAATCAATGCGACAGGTAGTGTCAGAGGTCTGCGCACTCAGGCGACGATACCCGGGAGAAGGACGCGCATGTCTCTTCATCCATGCGATGAACCATATAAGCAAGGTCTCAGGGTTTTCATTTTTTGTCTTCCCCGGAGGGAACCCAACCTTTGACGGGCTTTCGTACGTCAGAAAGAATCTTCAGGGAGGCGCCCCTATCGGCACAAATCTTCCCTCTTCCAGTGCCATTCGTCCTTGGGACCGAAGCCTAAGTAGCTAGGCCCTTGTCCTTGGCAGCAATGGAAGAAGAAGGAGTTTGATAAGCCATGGCAGTCGTCGACGAGGAACACAAAAAAAATTGCAACAAGGGAGGAAGAAAATTAGCAAAGAGTCTCTCTCTTTCCCGACTTCCCCTCTTTTATAGTCCAAACTGCCTCGATCCATGTAAAAACCTAGATGAGAATGGTGCTTGAAGTCTCGATCCGCCGTCACCCAAAAGTGAACCATCGCCTCGGGCCCCGCGTCATGAGATGGCTAAGAATCCCAAGAAATCTCCCCGAGGATCGAATCAAATCCTACATTAAATGGAGATATGATAGCTGAAAATAATTATTCGTGCGACCCACGACCATGTGGACCCGACGTCCAAGCGACCTTCTAGCCATACGACCGAAGACATCTTCTCCATGCTTCTTATTCAAAGTATTCCAAACTTATCAGTTTGAAAACTTTGAATATGGTCTTGTAGAAGCATGGAAAAGGTGCATCCATGTGACCATGAGCCCCAAAAATAAAAACTCAGAAGAGATCTGGCCACATAGTCTCCATGCGGCCCCAACAAGCCAACAGCCATGCACCCCCAAAATGAGGCTCAAATCATGCCCCATAGTCACCCTACGACCCAAACTAAGGAGACATCTATGCGGCCCCAATCAGCCGAAGCAACTTGGCTGCAGAAAGACCTAATGTCACGACCCGCGCCCAAAATAAGGACAAAAGTGGTGAACAACGTCCAGCCTACGCCACAATATCGGTGGTAGAACGCTGTCTGGATCAACATAACTATCTATACATCTGTCACAATATATATAAGGTACTTATAATGTCATCTCAACTCTAATTGGATGAACAATATAATGTATGATAAAGGATAATCAATACTCAATCACAATATCAAACTAGAGGAAGAATGTCACAATATGGATTAGAAGTAAAAGAAATACAAGAGTTCAAAATAAGTCCAAATCCAACATAAGTCTCAAAATAATAATACATGCCATAAAGTCTACTAAAATCAAATATAACTCATAATAAAAAGTCTAAGTATCTCCAGCTGGGGGTACTATCTCAAGTAACTCTATAGGTACTGGCTCAACTGCCTCACCATCCCACGACCCATAGTGCGTAGGACACCAGTCCTCTAGTAAATTATCTAAAAATATATCCAATAAGAATTGGAGCAAAGTACAACCCAATAGCAGTTCCAATAATTGACAAAAACTATAAAAATATCAATAGCAATGAAAATAAATGATGGAAGTAATTGAACTAGCATATATCACGAGAAAGGGCATCATGGTAAATAATGACAAGAGATGAGAACAATATGGTAAGGAACACTGATGTAATGAACTGGAATAGAGGAAGAATATATAAAATGTGCCATAAAATACAAGTAAGATAATGTGATCGGTTTGGGCCTAGCACGGGCTATATATAAGAGGTGAGCTAGCATGAACACGCGTGAGTTGCATGATCTGCTAACTATCACGGGCTACACTAAATCATGAGCTATAAGGTATTATCACATATCAACTAATATTTCCCCAACCCCGACTAGTACACGAATCCAAATTACGATACGTTATAACACGTATATCATACTGCACGGTCTATAATATCATGGACTATGATCACGGTCTATATAATCACGAAGATATCACGGTAATCACAGAGTAATCACGAAGCATGACACAGTGATAACTGAGTTATCACGATAATAATATCTCACGACAAGGATCTACGTATACCAATCTGTGTGACCATCGTGTCTGGAATCAAATATCTCAATACTAAATACATGAAACATAGAGGCTGTCAAATAAGGAAAAATAGTCAGAGAATTTACTCGCATGTGGTCTTGAGCAAATGGTATATCTATATATCCGAGCTGGTGTCACGCACACACCTAAATATCTCATGAAAAAGTTTTCTGTATTGATAATGAACATATTTTTACAAACACTTGAACGAGTCGGATAATTGTTGTACAGGCTTACAAAAGTGGATGCAAAATGAGATAACTGTTCTGTATATTACATTATTTTACTAAAACTTCAAAGCTATAGACACCATCGGGCGAATCTTTCCTCGGAGCTGCATAATGTATGTGTACGAGCTCCTGGAACTTCAAAATACGCTTCAAGGGCACGAACTGGACGTGCCGGTAGGTGGACTGGATTGGGAAGTCGCTCTAGCTTCTTGTAAGATCTTCTTGGTACGGGGAACCTGTTGCAACGAGGGTCAGTACATCAAAATGCACTGGTGAATGCGAGCTAACCCAACTATATCAATCAACATGTTGTTTATATGAAGCATGCAAGTTATTTTGTGGTCTTTCTATCTTGCCTTAGTTCAATTTTACAAGCAAGCAAAAGATATAGAAATTTACTGAACTAAACATGTAACTGTTTTGTGACTTTTACCTGTCCGTCTGAACCACCTACATAATACTTACTATGACATTTTCTGCCACGAAGACATAGTTAGCTTGCACAGTTTAAATATAAGAGGGGATCCCTGGCATGATACCATAATGGACGAGATATAGTCATAGACGAGGATGGTGTGCAACGCAAGGAACATGAAGCGCTACATGCCATCTCGTTTTGTATATGAGACTTATCGTGAAGTTTCGTCCGGATCGGTGCCAGTGCCCCAGCGACCGTCCGTAGGAACCATGAACCCTTGTGCACAAGTTGTCCGTGATCAAGCGGCATCTAGTGTTAAGTTATCAATTGATAAAGTATAAGCAACGCAAGCACGAGACAAATAACATGGCATGATCTGCTTTGCATAGTCTCCCTGATCAGTTTATTGCATAGCAATGTGTGTTCTATAGATAGCACAATCATAGAAGAAGTAGATATTCTAACTATAATTAAAACACTATGAAAGAATGTTTTTAGCGAACTAGCATGTAACAAGGTAACCGTTCACAAGTTGGTTGACAACACAAGCAATCCAAGTATATTCCTTTTTATCTTGACATCTTTTAGTTATTATGGTATCGTTTGATCAGAACAATCAAGAAGGCAAGATTTTAGATGTGAAGACTTGGAAGAAGGGTCAACTAAATCAAATTATAGCCACTCACAAGTTGGTTGGAGAGAGTAAAGAAAAGAGGTGATTCAAGACTCCGCTCGCACAACGTCTACTGTACGATCACCTGCATTGCCACGAACAGATGATCAATACCTCTTCTACTCTTTTCAAGCTCGGAATAAAATGCAGTTCAACGAATGAAAGCAATAAAATCCATCGAAACCGTTCAAGAAAATCCAAATCCAAAAACTAACTCAAAAGCACGAAAGCAACAAGAAGACAACGAAAACTAGATAATAAAACTTGCAGCGGAGATGTCCCTCTTGACTCTGCCGCTAAGTCCATCCTTGGGGCATGATCCACTGAATATGGGAATCGATTCCGAAGAAGCAAATCCATAACGAGAAAATTATCTTGATTCAATCTATCCCGATCGAACGATACCGAAAGTATTTCTTAGCCGCGCTCCCTGAAAATGGGGAACGGGGCACCACAGATAAGAACTCAAAAGTAGTAGGGCCCGAAGCTCATCCTTAATCACTATCTTCATCCATAACACTTGATTGATAATATCCTGAACCCCGTTCAGATGTTGTGCGACCGAGGTACCCTCTATGTACTTGAAGTTGATGAGTTAGCGAATGTGAAACATCTTGTTATCCGTTGTCTTCCGTTCATATATCGAATGCAGCTTCTTCCATAATATTTTTGCCGTCTCCATGAACACGTGATGAAATACTAAATCGTCCAGCCATTGCCGAATGAATTCAATGGCCTTTCGATCCAACTTTTTTCATTCATCAACAGATTTGTCCGATGGCTTGGCGCTATCGTCCTCTAACGGACTATGCAAATCTTTGCACCAAAGTAGATCATTCATCATTTGTTTTCACATCGCCCAGTTCTCTCCTGTGAGGGTAATTATACGTGTGTTCATCTGTCTTGGAGACGTGGTTGCACCTTCCCTCTCAATAACCTAAAAACTAGGATACCAATTTGTTAGTCGAGAAACGTCGCAAAAACGATACCAACCCACCCAAAGATAACGAATCTCCTTCACACACAAACAACAAGACAGATCAAACACAGTATATGTTCGGTGACTATGTCACCTGGACAAATTACAATCTATATATCTTAATAATACAAGACTGATTAAAATATATGTTGAACCATTTGCTCCAAATTGAACCGCTCACAAATCTCAAGAAAGAAGAAGTAGATTACAATTGAAATCACTCACCCAACCCTGTGATGATCTTCCTAGACGAAGTAAACGACTCATCGAACAGATATTTCCTTCATATTATCTCGAAAGGCGATTCCTAAAAGCAAAGTACAAAAAAATTCTTAAATTTCTGCAGACTTGCTCCTTTGAACTTCATCTCTCGTTTCTTCTTAGCATCCTTAGCTCTTTATACAGGTTAAGAAATCTTAATTTAGTATTAGAAAATTTTCAAATTAGTCCATCAATAATCATGATTGTCCAAATTATATCACATGGTCATAATATATGCTGATTTGGGCCCACATTTGAACCAATTTTCGACAGGCTCCAGGTGTATCGCCAGACTCTTATAATAGATTCTGGAACGAATCACCCAAATTCGTTGCGGCTTCTGTTTTGTCCCTTGTTCACCCATGGATCCTCCGACGTCTTCGCCACAACTTCCGTCGGTGTTCCACAACATCCAGACTATTATTCCACACACCTCGAAACACTATACACATGTAGCTCTCTGCAGTGTAGACAGAATATAAAACAATCTGAGAAGGAAAAGCAGCACTCTGGACAAAGGATAGTACAATTACATGAGGAAGAAATACAATGAGAAGCATCAAAGAAAAAACTGACGATTGGAGTCTTCTCCAGCACGACTCCGTCAGAGGTATTCTTTAAAGTATTCAATTACACAAATAATAGCTGAATAAATACAGCAGGCATTCATCTTTTAAGTAGTTAACGACACCGAGAAGAAGAGAATACTGCAGGTGGTGTCCAAATGTGAAAATTTGGTATTGGTTTGACTTATTCCACCCGAACCAAGCGTAAATGTGCAGTTGCTGAGATTTTGTAGAGGGGTGGGGGGAAGAAAGAGAAAGATGAATGGTGGAGGGAATGCAGCAGCAGCAGCAGCAGCAGCAGGAGGCGCGGTAGTCATGGTGGCTGTGGATGCGAGCAAGGACATGACAGACTATGCGTTGCTGTGGACGATTCGCAAAGTAGTACGGCCCAAGGACGCATTGATCCTAGTGGCACTGCTCAAATCGACACCGTCGTCTTCGTCTTCGTCGTCAGGAAAGGTACAGTCTCAAGCGGTGGCGGCGGCAGCAGCATCTAGTTTGTTCGACGGCAGCAAGTTTCTTGGATGTAAGGATTGCAATTACGGTTCCTCTCGAATTCTTCTTTACGAACTTCCTTCCCCATGGCCTGCAATCTAAAGAATGGATGCAAACAAGTCATTGGGCATGAATTTTTTTGGCTACAAAATGTTATTTCACATGTTTGACGTTTGGGAGGAAGAAGAAAAATGTGTCAAATATGAGTCTTCTATAAGTACATGCCTAGAGAAAACATCTAGAACAATCATATTTCGTCGCTTAAAGAGAAGTTTGTCTGTAGAATAACAGAAACATTTTCATTTTATCCTGAAAGCATAAAAAGCGAAAGAAAACACCAAAGAAATTATAGATCATACATACATACATATTCCACTTTTATTATTACTGGTTTGGCAATTTATATACATATGAATTATCATGTGGTTTCAGCCTTGCGGAAGAAACTTCTTCGACAGAAGGGCAGCGGAAAACATAAGGGTAATGTTAGCTCGGGAGACGGTGGCATCGAGCATCCTCGCCAATGTCTCCGATTTGAGGACGAGGGGGTGAAATGGATTTATGAGGTGTGTTTGGAAATGCTGAGTGATCTCTGCTGCGAGAACGATGTGGACCAAGTTAAAGCCCTAGTGAAGGTCATTCCTTTCGCTAACATTAGCTCTGTCGCAGATATAGCTGAAGAGCAACGAGCAGACTGGGTGGTTCTCGACAGGTAAGGAGACTAAGGAGTTCAATTGTCAGTGCCCACATTGATATATATAGTAAGGAGACTAAGGAGCGTGTCTGCGTAGGCGTCTGAAGAAAGAAAGTGAATGCTGCGTCCGACGACTTAACTGCAACATCATCACAGTGAACCAAGCCATCCCCAATCTACTGAAGATGGTCAACACCGAGGAAAGACAGGAAGAAACCATGCTGCTTTCTCTACTGACATCAACAGACGACAGTTCATCTGCCACCAACAGCCTGACCGTGTCTAGGTCCTCTACATCTAGCTCAGAAAAAGAAGGTAGTGGCAGCCGCGGAGGAGGCCATCCATCCATGCCAGCCGGCATATTTGCCCCCTGGGAGCCAGCACTCCACAGCAATTCGACTGAAAAGCATCAGCCAAGCAATAATCCAATATCATTGCCTCCTGGGAGGATACTCCTGGATAGTGTGCCCAGATTCAAGATGAATAATCCTCAAGGTATGGATGATAGAATGATAACATATATTTACTTGGGAATTTTGGAGGTTACATTACATTTCCTTTTTATCTTTTCCTAAACCAATGAGCTGCATGTCCTTACAAGTCTTCTTACATTGCTGGCTAATCTCAGCAATCAAATTGATGAATGAACCCAATTCCCTAGTTAGAAACTCCTTCAACTACAGAGATACAGCTGGTATGTCATTAGAACTAACCCCCTCTAAACTACTCGATTTCTCAATTTCTTGCTAATTTCCCTTCTCTGCTTTCTTTGTCCTCGAAAATTCAACAGGAAATACAAATTCCAGCATTAACACACAAGCACTACCCACTCAACACTACTGCAGGACAATGGTTTCAGAGAACAATACATACGAGACTGAAACAAAACCAACCAGCGAAATAAATGAATTTGAGGACAAGAGCATTGGGGTTGCAACTGAGCCGGTCACTGGAACATCAACCTCAGCACTCCCGACCAGCCTCAACCGGACTTCCAGCATCCGGAGAGCCATGTCTATATCGATCAAACAGCCCCGGGCACCACCCCCACTATGTTCAGTCTGCAGGCACAATGCACCTGAATTTGGAAAGCCACCAAGAATGTTCAGCTACAAGGAAATGGAGATCGCGACAGATGGGTTCTCGAGAAAAAACTTTCTGGCGGAGGGAGGATATGGGCCGGTGTATAGAGGACTGCTGGATGGTGGACAGGTTGTCGCCGTAAAGAAGCGCAAGGAGGCGAGTGCACAAGGTGCTGCGGAATTTCGTTCGGAGGTGGAGGTACTGAGCTGTGCACAGCACAGGAATTTGGTGATGCTGGTGGGTTATTGCGTGGATAAGAACGAGTGGATGCTGGTCTATGAGTTCGCTTGCAATGACTCCTTAGACAAACACTTGCATGGTGAGCAAGTCACGAAAGCATAGTCCTAATCTACATTCTGTAGTTCTCAATTATATAAGATTTGACTGTATGGTTAGAGAAACATAATACTCCTCTTCAAACTGACAAACTTTAGTTAGTATTTGATTTTGTGTGGTCATATAGAACAGTCATAAACACGTCATTGTGTAGGAAAAGACAGAGAAGTGATGGCATGGAAACATAGGCAGAAGGTGGCAATCGGAACAGCAAGAGGTCTACGATATCTTCATGAGGATTGTCGTGTGGGTTGTATCGTCCATCGAGACCTCCGACCTAATAACATTCTCCTCACACATGACTTTGAGGCCATGGTAATTACATTTCCTCTCCCATTCCAAAGAATAATTGTCTTTTCCAAATCAAGTTCAAGTAATGCTAATTAACTTGATGATAATGCATCCCTGCAGGTAGGAGATTTTGGTCTAGCAAGGTGGCAGATGGATGGGCAATCAGCTGAGGAAACGCGTATTGTTGGGACACTTGGGTGAGATGACAGTTCTCTAGTACCTCCTAAAATATGCATTTCTTGATAATCCTCAATCTCATCATAGGCAAGTTACTGTAAAACTTTTTTTCTTAAAATATAGAGTTCAACACATTAAGGCTCTGCCTCTGCTTGTACTGCATTCACTTCCTATTCATCTGGTTTGAGAAGGTTTTCTAATTGCATTCACTTCCTAACAATGCTTATGATTTGTCCATGAAGAGAGAGAAGGTTCTGTCCTATAAATATTGTCTACTGAATTATCCAAATTATTTTAGGTTAATCTTGGAAGTTAATGGACCCATGGAAAGAGCCTACTGTTTTTCACTCTCCTTTGGAACTTCTAATGGTGCCTAGTTGATCGAGGTAACTTTAAGGTAGTTGAGTAGTGGTAATATTCAGAGGATCTTGGACTACTCAGCCTTCTGTGTATGATCTTACAACAGATATTGCAACGATATTTCCTTCTTTTTTCTTCTTTTTTTTTTTGCTAAGAAAGTGATGGAAAGGAAAAGAAAATGAAACTTGATCCTATGTAAATGGGATCATGTTTCTACATGAAACACTTCATTTTTCCTTTCCTTTCCATCAATTTCCACCAATCCAAACACTGCCTTCGTGTCTTAATCTTCTCAATTATGCCATTTAGTTTCAATATGAATTAAATCATATGGAAAGTTTTCAAACATTTGAAGTCAAAATGCCCTGGTGTCCATGAAAGAATCCATGTTATCGTTTCCTCATGTAGCCATAACTGTGCTCCTCGACCTCTACACAGTAGTAAGTGAAACTGATCACATTTTATAGGTTGTATAAGCAAGTCAATAGTGGGGTGGCGTAGTCATTTCCCTATTTGAATTTTTCTTCTCATAGAAGAAATGGATACTGATGTGAAGTTTGCATATTCCCATTCAGATCAAATACAGATACAAATATTGACCAAAATAATAATATGTTGCACGCACAGGGAAAAATGATATCCTTATCAGTATCATGTTTGTACCCATATTTGTGACCATACTCATGCAAAATAGGTGACTAGTTATTGTACCCTATCTAAAATGTTCGTATCTCATATCCTTATAGTGTCCTTACCCGTATCTGTGTCCCTATTGGTGCTACATAGATGAAATATTACAAATAAGACTCAAAAAGTAGAAAGGAGAACATATACTTTTTAAGTATGGGAGTTGTTTGGGTGTCTTTCTTACATTTTTTACATATTATTTGGATAATTTGGATCAAAAAGTAATACCCATAACTGTATCATATTTTAAATGGAGTGACTAGCAGATTTAATATTTCGTTAAGGTGGATCAACCTGATAAACAAAAATCTGATTATATTGAAAGAATCAAAATTGTAGTTTGTGTTAATGATCGTGACTCATGACAAAAGGGACAGATGTATCATAGGAAAAGTAACTTGTTAAGTCGCACTATTTAGCATTGCACTCTACATCAACTAATCCTGACCCTCTAAGAGCCATTGAGGTAGAGAAAAACATAACAAGTTCCATTGTTACTATTGCTTCAGTATATATCTCTAGCATGTGATCCACTTTTTTCGCAGGTACTTGGCCCCAGAGTATACTCAAACAGGGCAAATTACTGAGAAAGCAGATGTTTACTCACTTGGAGTGTTGATGATGGAGCTCATAACTGGTGTGAAGGCTATTGATTTAATAAGACGTGGAATGCATCTCCATCATTGGGTAAGGTTTGATGCATACTATTTAATAAAGAATTTTTTTTTTCAATCTTTCTAATTTTATAACTGTGTCAAATATGAAAAGTTTTAAAGAACATCAAATACGTGATAATTCATGAACATATGATGACATTAGATGGATATATCTATATTTTTATCCATATAGGCAAAAATAACGATGCAGGAGCTTCTAAATGGTTTTGTACACAAACATTACAGGCAACTCCACTAATCGAGAAGATGAATATTCATAAACTTATTGACCCTCGGTTAAAAGGAAGGTATGACAAACAGGAAGTTGAGCGCATGATGCTTGTTGCCGGATTGTGTGTTTCACCTAAACCAGAAATCAGACCTCGTATATCAAAGGTATGTATGTAACATGCTATGCGACATGTTGGCATTAATGTTACTCTTCTTATGCCCTTATTATGTTTCCTTTCCTTCTTTCAAAACAAAATTTAGAATCCATGAATGCATCTACTACCCCAAGAGGACAGGAATTAGATTGGATTAATTTTCAACATTTTTATTTGTAAGGCCATTTTTTGTTGTACAAACTCTAAAGCTGTGTTTGATTGGGCTTTTTTTTCCATAAAAATATTTCCATCACAATTTTTTCACCAATTGTAGTGCTTGATATCTTATATTTTCCATGGAATTATTTTCCAAAAAACTATCATTTTTCATATTTTCTTCTAAAATGGTGGAAAATAGAACTCGCCCAACCTATAGAAAAATATTATTTTCTATGGAAGATAACTATTTTTCGTGGAAAATGATGACAACCAAACACCCAAAATTAAGTTTTCCATAAGAAAAAATTTAAATTCCATGGAATTTTTTTTCTAGTAAAATAATTCCGTAGAATTGATTTATTTTCCACCTTGCAATCAAACGCACCCTAAGCTTTTTAGAAGAATAATGCATATAACTGAGGCTAAAGAGTTGGAAATATTCCTATCTGCACCATGGTGTACTTTGGCTCAATATTACAGCAATATGAGACACTACCATAAAAACTAACAGAAGGAAAGATTCTTAACAACTTCTTAGCCAAATAACTTATCTGACGACTATTTTTGTGCAGGTTCTCAGACTATTGGAAGGAGACATGGAGAGTTTCAGAGCATCTCAAACACAAATAAGGAGTTCCATCTCAGAATACACTGACAGCATGTCTCAACGGCTATCTAAGATACTTAATCCTATCTCGAGATCTGCACATGGTGGATCTCATTCACGCAGTCTAACTCCTCCTAGTTCAAGATACAGAAATGGAAATGAATCTGATCGACGCTCCAAAACACCCCCTCCTCCCTCTAGGTTCAGTGGTAACCCGTCTCATCTGAACTCTACAAGACATACTTCAAGATTAAGTAGCCGTACAACCCACCAACAATACCAGGCACCAACTACATCAATATACAATGAGAGGACATCTCGCTTGCGCTCTCAAACACCACCTTTTATCTCAACATCCAACATGAATTTATCTACGAGTATTAGGACAAGCAATCACTTTCAAGAATTTGATTTCGTGGAGGACATGTACGATGTACAAGTAGAAGAGGAGATCAGGAGCAACAATGTCGTAAAACCAACACGATGGATGCAAACACACGTTGGTGCAATTCAGGAAATGGAGGACTTCAGTAATAGAGATGTTTGTTCTCAGGATGATCTAACTAGCAGAGAACACCAAGTATACCTCGAAGATTCGATCTTTCAGTTCATCCAAAATACGAAAGGAACAACTCCTCATTCTCCCTAACACCTCTCTTCTTTCGTCAGGTTGGTCTGGCAACCTTACCTCGTCATCCTATTCTTAGAAGCTAGTTTCTAACATATTGACTATGCATACCTTTACAATCTTTCAAATAAGACAAGGTTGAGGTAAATGGAATTAGTGGGATATATATGTGCTTGCTCCAGTGTCGATAGTGTGAAGTAACAAGGATTGTTGGATTTTCCAAAAAAAGGCAAGCATATCATAGAGCTAATGGAAAGTTTGACATCTTTCTCTTGGCTTGGGTTTTCAAGAAAAGAGGAGAAATATGTTTAGCGGATCAGGGATCAGAATATAGTGCAGTAGGTCTTCTCAGGCAGTCGATACCTTTGGAAAATGATCAATGCGAAGTTTTTGTGGCGGTCGGGTATAATGTAATTCTTCGAATGATGATGTACAAGATACATTCTATAATTTTTCTTTTTTGTTATTGTCCGATCAGGGCTTGTTGTTGGGAACTTGGAGAATCTTGTAATTTACATTTTTATAGTATTTTAATTTATTTTAGCCCCTAGATTGAGTACGCTGCAATGTCTGCATTGGTATTGGCCTCATTTTTAAAAAAGGAAAGGTAATAAATAAGACCGTTGAGTTTAAAAGGAAAAGCTTAGCTAGACTTGATATTGGCCCCTAGATTGAGTACTCTGCAATGTCTGCATTGGTTTAGGACCTACTAAGATTTTGGGCACTGGATTTATCCGTTTTAGACTTTGGGAACTCGAACTTTTTAGTAACACATTTTAGTGACAAACATTCGTCATTAAAAGGCTCATTTCGTCACTTAAAGCCCAATTTCGTCACTAAAAAAGTTCGAGTACCTAAAACTTAAAACGGACAAATCCATTATCCAAAGTCTAATTAGATCTAAACCTGGTACCCTTATACAATTAATCCAAAAAACAACTTACTACTTAATTTCCAGTTTCTACCACAACAGATAGAACAAAAAGAATTATCGTTGCCAATATCAAATAAAAACAAGTACAAAATGAACAGTTGCCATAAAATCTAGCAAAATTCCCATGTATTGAGAACATAAAATCTAGCAAAATTATTATGTACTGGGCCCATGTATTGAGAACATAAATCGAATTTCTCTCTGATGAAATCATTGGAATTGTTTCCTATACCTTCCTTTCACCAAGAAATTAAAGCAAAATTCCCATTCTTCCATAGTCAGTGTCAATAAATAGCAACCCGTGTCCGGGAATTAGGAATTTAGGATCAAAATAGTGGTTACCTACACTATTTTGATCAAAATGTTTAGTAGTGAATGGAAGATGACAGATGAACATCAACTGTTTGACAAAATATTTCTAAGCACTAGATCAAATGTTTCTGGACATCTATTTGCTAATTTTAATTCATCTGATAGAATAGTTCAACTGTTCCAATGGGTAGCATGGCGCATCTCCGATTTTGTGTTGTAATTGGTTTTCTTTATCAACATACATTTCTGAATTATATATTTGATGTATTTTAGGTGACAATCAATTCGAGGACTGTGGACACAAAGCCAAAAAAATTGGATGATACAAGGTTAAGAAATAGAAAATGGCTGCACATCTCAAAGCCTTACGCATGCCATAATCTGTTGCAACAAAGAAAAAGATATATTATATGTTGTTATTCAGATGTTGATTCAATACTTCTTTCTTTTCTTGAGATATTTTAATTTCATTAGTTGCGCTTGATGATATTTCATATTTTGACAACTAATATTCCTACTTTGCATCATCTGCATTTCATATTTGTACTATCCATTTTAAAATATATTCTTTGCTGAAATTGTTTCAGCTATTCGTGTCAGCTGAAAAAAAAAAAATTGTGTCCTAAATTTTTTTTAAGGATATTTAAGTTCAGTTCGGAATAGCTTAAAATTCGGATTCCGCTCTAGACTGTTCCATATATTCTTTTTCTTATTCTGTTTCTAAACTATTATATATGGACCCCAATTGATATAAAACAAAAATGAGACTCCACGTATAATAGTGTAGAAACAGAATGTGGAAAAAAAAAAAAAATGTATGGAACAGCAAATATGCTTCGAATCCATACCCCAAATTCCAAACGACCAACCTTTCTCAACTCTTTGAAAAACAAAAAAATGGTGGTGTGCAGAGGCAGCTGCCGGCACCGCCTCATCGGACCACTAGTTCACGTACGGATTGTGCCTGGCGCAAAGTCCCATAAAAGCACATGACTTGACACCAATTTTGTACATTCTACCCCTCCAACAGCCTCACTAATTAATTGTTCCCTCTTGTTTGTCACACAAGTGGACAAAAGTACTGAAAAGATCCCACTTCAATTCAACGATGTACTTATCCACAGGAGAGGTGGATTAAATTGAACCGAAATAATCAATATCGAATAAATTAAAATTTTAAAAATAAAAAATTAAAATTAGTCAAAATTGAAATCGAATCGAACCGAATAAGCTATTCGATTTATTCGGCTCGTTCGATTGACTATTGTTGTTATTTAATGGATCAGATCCAATATTGAAATCGTAGTTAAATTATAATTTTATACACACATTTATTTTATTTCAAAATTGTGTACAACGTTGTGCTTCAAAAATAAAAATAGAATTATTATTTTTAAAATATACACATTTTTAATAACAAAAAATATATAGAATTATGATATTAACATAATTGTATAAATCTTATTGAGAAAATTTACTGTACCGATAAAAAAATTATAATAATTAAATACAACGATATAAGTTTGATAAATTTACAAACGACGATATGAATCGCCAGTTGAACAGACGAAAATTTGAAAAAGTGGATTTTAGCCAACCCAGTTGGCGAAAATCCGACCAAAATCTGACCTGTATTAAAAAAAAAA
>JAYESA010000007.1:169616475-169758212 GCA_036927795.1 Iris macrosiphon | reverse complement strand
GGATTCCACCCGAAATTGACACAAAACCTAATGTCAAAGTCTCCAAACACAACCAAACTAGTTCCAACTTCCTCCCACGGGTAGCCCTAAGGTCTAGGAAGGTTCTAAACCACTAATTACACTATATAAGAGCAATTAGTAAGGGAAAAGTTAGGGTTTACCTCTTGGGAGTTGGAATCCCAAGGCCAAAGTCTCCAATCCACTTGAAATCACCTCCTTCAAGCTCCAAGCCTCCAAATCTAGCCTCCACACTAAGTCTAGGCTCTAAACACCTAGGTTAGGGAAAAATGTAGGGTTAGGGTTCACATCCATGGAGAATAGAAGAAGAAATAGGAGAAATAGAGTACTTACTTGGATGTGGGAAGAAGAAAGAGTGGAGAAGAAGAAGAAGAGTGAAGGAGAAGAAGAAATGGGGAGGGGGCTGCTGTTGCTCGGGTCTGGGTCTGGGAATAGGCCGGCCACACACAAGAAAAGGGGTTTACAAAGTGGAAAATTACCAAAATGCCCTCCTTAACTTGGGTTTTGGGTTTCGGGTTCCAAAAGCACTCAAACTAACTCCCAATCTCTCCAACTAACCCACTAAAAATATAATAAATATTATAAACCCAAAAATAAGTCTCACAGGGGTGTGGGTTGGGTCGAACATGGGTCCACTAGGGTCTGACATGGGTCCAGGCTAGCCAAAACCCTAAAACAATCAATAAAAAATAATAATACAATCACTAATTAAAATATAAGTACAATTAATTATAAATAATACACAATTAACCAAATTAAAAATAAAAAAAATATACCCGGCTCAGGAAATGGGGTAGTGACAGTACGCCTTGTACTAACCCACCGCGAGGGCCTATTACACTGCTTCATCCTCCGAGCTCTCTGCCTAGGTGCGCACACACACACACAATATATATATATATATATATATATATATATATATATATATATATATATATATATATATATATATATATATATATAGTAACCAACTATCAAACATACATTTACAATCCCTTTACTGAGGGCTCATGGCAGATACATCGAATTCAATATTGTGTAGTATTCCAATAGAAGAGGTGGTGGTACCCTCAAATATATGCCTATTTCGTTCTCTTTAGACATGCTATACTGTCGATGCCAGACGTATCCGTGCCTCCTTAAACCACACCGTCCCTTGGTTTCTACTATCCCTGAGGCGTTCAATGATCTCACCAATATCCTTAGTGTCTACACACCATCTCAATCTATTGCATTGTTCTTGCCTGAGGGACCAAGTCAACGTGCATGCAAGGAACATGTGTTGGTGGGACTTATCAACTATATGACAAAGCACACAACGGTGTGAGGTAAGCTGGACTCCAAACCGGACAAGCCTGTCCATAGTGAGTAGACGACCAGGCATGACCCGGTACATGCACAATTGCATTTTACGAGCCAAACCCTGTAGCCAAATGAACTCATAATTCTCCAATCTTGGTTGTGTAGGCCGCAGAAAGTCGTAACATGACTTGAATGTGAACTCCCCAAACCAACTGTCCCTTGGCGCACTCGACTCCCCAAATCAAGGCCGTGGCGATGGACGATCTCGGGCAGATAGATCTCTGTCGGCGCCTGCGCTTTCAGTTGGTGAGGCCAACTAGAAGATTGCAGTTTGGGACAACATATGCCATAAGAGGACCCAACCCGTCGTCTTCTGTAGATTCAGGACGTCTCCATCCATGGAAGAATTCCTCTATCTCCATAAATAGTCGTGTCCAGTCCTTTCTCAAGAGCAAGCCAACTAGTTGGGCATCTCTTTGCAAGCCCTCTGCTTTCAACGGAAGTTTGCAGATGAAGTTCGAGGAGCCCACGGTATAAGGGGGCATCCGCGGACAACTGAAGTAATGTCAAAAGACGCTTCAACCGCCTTCGTTGAATGACATAAGACATTGGCACTTTATGTGGTTGCCCCCCGTCCGTCGTATATTCCCCTTTCTTCCTATATATGAAGTGTTTGGGGTCCGACATGGAAGGTAGAGGTGTTTTCGAGAGAGAATGACTTCTTCTTCTTTCGTTTTGAGGAGAACGATCTGGAAGCCGTGCTTACGGGAGGCTCTTGTGTCACGATCCGCTCCCACTTTTGGGATACGAATACATGGTCAAGTCCAGCATACGTCGCGACCTTGGTTGTAGTACGCCGTCTATGCCTCTATTTCAATATGCACACTCAATATTTTAAGCACAATACTATATTTGCTCATCCACAACAATAACAACTATGGAAATACAAGAGAATAAGACAATCATAACGCTTAAATAGACACAAGATCCACAGTACATTAGAATCCAAATACGGAAACAAAACCGCTAAAATAAATAAATAAAAGTCTACAAGATTAACTAACTAACATCAAACTCGTAAATCAATTTGAAAGCATCCATAACTCTTCCCCAAGGTCCATAGTATAAGTTAGTCAGTTGGCTAAAATTGTCAACGTATCCAGACAGGATTGGAGCAAAGTAAACATGAAAGAAACCACACTATACAATAAATAATATCAAGAGATTTTAGAAGAATAGATGATACGAGAACAAGGTGGTGACGAACATGTATAACATTAAATGATAATAACAATACAAGAATAACATGAACCAACTAGAGAAACAAGTAACAGTAACTACGTTTAACAAGTGTCCTTTGTAATAGACCATTCGGTATGTAGATTACGAATGTGTATCCGACAAGTCGGTGTGTGAGCACACCTGACGGCTATTATTCGAGTAGGTTGGGCTAATAGATATATGAGTATTAGTTTACAACCTTTCAGTGCATTCTTCCATCCTAGTTATAATATAGTTCTAATAGATAAATCATGCAAGTGAACGAGTAACGAGTAAAATGAGTAAAACGAGTGAAAGGAGTATGTAATCATGCACAACTGAATATATAGGACCATATAATAACTCTACTTGTAGGAGTTTCGAGATCAACAAGAGGATAAACATGGAGATACTAAAACAAGATGGCAGTGAAATTTTACATGCTAATAAATAAAGATACAAAAGTTCATGTTAGCTTGCATGTACCGTCCATTGGATTTATAAAAACGATAAGCAGGTGGTTGTACTTAAGCGAATCGCTACTTTGAAAGTCAAGGCTATCTTTGAGTGAATGCACCTGGGACTGGTGGTCCCATGAGAGGGAAGCTATCAACGCGGCATAATTGTGCCTCTTTCATGATCTTTTCTATAGGTAGAACTACAATGAGCGATCTAAAATTCGATCCTTCTTTCTTCATTTTCAAAAAGGGGAGCAAAGCCCATTTTTTGCTCCCTCCTTCAAATATCGAGGTATGACTATGATCCAACTACTCGCTAGAACGATCTATTCTCTCCTGCCTTAGGCATCGCAATCTTCATGACAACGGTCGTATTGGCAACGCGATCAAACAACTGACCTTTGATTATCCACCGATGTAGGATTGAATAAAGAAGTCTCGAGTTGGCCATCGATCGACCCCTCCCATCAATTCCTTTGTACGACTGGGCCTTGTTGTGTTGATTGAATCTTTCATTGAGAAATCCATGTGACAAGGTGAGCCACCTGCTGCATGCTATAAGCTATATCGTCGGCTTTGTCGATTGAGAAGGGAAAAACTAAAACACTTATCACTTCAGTGTAACTGCATTGATAGAGTTGTTAAGGTGGTCCATTGGAATGAGGGAAGCACTGGGGGTGCTTACCGAATGCAGCTGTGGAGCGAGGGTGAATCCCCGAACGGAACCAAGTGGCTTTGGTCTTCATTGCTCACTAGCTGGTCGGTGTGAATGAGAAAGTGTTAAGTGAGTGTTTCTGGAATAAACGATTCGCCTATTTAAATTACCAATTCATTACCAAATCGCCTGCTTACCCTTAATGAGCGTCGAGTGTATAAGAATTTCTTCTTCTGATTTTTCCCTACTCATATTCTTTTTTTTCTGATCCCTTCTGATATAAGCAGTTGCCGAGAGCGCAAGGACCAATACATTACATTCTTATTCCGAACTGATGAGATGACCATCCTTCTTGAAGAACTTCGACGTATCCGAGAAGGAACGCTCCAAAAACGATCAAGATTCCTGGCAGACGTTCTCCGTGGTGAATGCACGTTCTTTAAAGAGCTCGAGTATCGAGTTAGACAACAAAATGCACCTCGAGGTGCAGCCCAGGAACTGGGGACCTTCTCGAGCACTTCTTCATCTGGCCGCATTGTATCAATATGGATCAAATAATCCATTGGGTGTACATTCAGAGATGGAAAAAATTGATGATATTGTTATCACCGATCCGAAAGTTGCGGGTTGTTAGAAGTCCTTATTAGAGGACCTTCAGGTGACTATTTCTAACTTTTTATGCCTCAAAATAAGGGGTAAGCTTCAGTGAAAGAGATTATATGCCTCGGACGGCCAGTGGCAATATAAGATATCGCAACTCTTAGGACAAAGACATTTAGGAAGTCCGAATTGGACGAAAGAGAGCCGAAACAAAATCTATGCATGCTATAAGATAGAAAAAAGTACAAATCCGTGTTGTCTTTAGGCCGCTACTGACACTTGAAAAACTTGCAAGGCCTTGTCGCTTCGGTGAATCACTTGAGCCCTGAGACATTTTCGGTGCCATGGAACTAGTCCAGTGAGCTATTACGCATGAAACTACTATTGAGATTATTCGGACCATATTTTCAAGTATCATCCTGATGTTCATTGCTATACCATCGTTTGCTATCTTATGCTCTCTTATACTCAATGGACGATGGACGAGGTAGTCGTAGATCTTAGGATTGATCTACCTAGCAAATTCTAAGATTTACACCAACTTTCAAAACATTTAGGTTACTTTTCATCTTCCAATAACTCCTAATAATTATCAAATAAATTCTAGAAAATTAGATTTAGGTTGTTCCTTATCACTACAGTACACAAACATTTTCTCAGAGCCAAATTCCTATGATTTATAGGTCTTAACCTTTTCCTATTAATTACTTTGTTAATTCTGGATAACAGTGAAAGGAAGAATGATTTTTTCCAAACCACTACTCCTATGTGGCTAAAAATTTGGTCAGGATTAGTTTACATGCCTATTATAATGCTCACAAAAATTTATGCAATAAGGACCTACCAATTTCTAGTTACAACTCCTACAACTTATCTAATTTCTAGCATAGATGATGGAAAAACTCTAGAAAAATCTGCGAACCTTATTTTTTACATATCACTTTCAGATTATGTTAGCCCTATGTGTTAACTATCTTACAAAATTTATTTGAATGAAATAAATTCTAAGTCAACTAAGAGTTATGGCCAAAATATTGATGCTAGGTTCTATTGTAATCATGTTTTGGTAGAAAAAATATTTAAGGGATCAAACGACAACAAAATCTAACTTAAGAATATGATCTAGAAAGGAAACATAGAGAGGAACATACCCATAAACGTTCAGCTCAAAATGAGTTCGTTTGATCCCTCAAATCATCGAACAAAATTGAATTCTTCCTAAGGAACAAATGCAGAAATCCTCTTTTCTAAAAAAAAATCTAACCCTAATATATATATATATATATATATATATATATATATATATATGAAGGAGGAGGGTCCAATCCGGATCACCCTTTTGGGTGTAGGCGGGCTGACTCCGCTGATGGATGACTGACGGGGCCTGTTATTCGGTTGGATAAATGGACGGGGGGTGGGGGTTGGCTCTTTTGGATTTTGTTTTTAATAATTTTTGAAACTCATTTTAATAAATAGTTTTCTACAAAATAAATATTAAATAAAGTATGAAAAATATGAAAAATAGGAGAAATTCTAGAGTGCTATAGTAAGCCAAGGATAAAAATTTGGGGTCAAAATATTTACCTATATTCTCATTAAAAATTCTAGAGCCTATTTAATTATTATTATAATTAAATAGTTTAGGTCAAAATAAATAATAATATCTTTTTTTTTTTAAAAATCCTAAAATTCCTCAAACGGGTTTATAATAAGCTATTCTAGGGCGTTTCTAGAGTGTCTAATCTCACTTTAACCCACATTTGCCAAAGTTATGATTTAAAACCCCTTTTTTCTTCTAATTGGGTATTTACGGTAGCGAATGCTACACCCTGGCTCTATGAGGGATCGAATATTCTAGAACTAGGAGGACACTGCCCATGGACGCTGTCTGCGACACTGAAGGAATCAAATCCTCCTGTGTTTGGTTCTGCCGTTCATTTAGACCCGGATGTGATGTCAATGGTCGTGGAACTAAGAGGCAAATTGGCTTTACAAATCCATGTTTTCCCTCCAAAGGTTCGTACTGAAGCCAATAGTTGGTGCCGAGAGGAGAGTTCCACAAATGTGCAGGAGGGTGGACCATCAGAGTATGCTAGCACAGATGACAAAGCGGTGTTGAGGTCATATAATCTCACTAGGGCTAACGAGAAATGGCTTCAGTTGCTGCAATAAAGCAGCCCCCCCTTTCGAAAGAGAGCCTTAAGAAAGAAGCAGAACACTACACCAGCAGTCATAGCCAAGCACTCCTAGCCTAATTGGTAGTATAGTAGTAGGAGGGCATTCCCGAAGGGCCTGGGTTCAAGTCTTAGGAGAAGCATTTAATTTTTCATGTGGGGGTAGGAATTGAGTGAGTAGTCGGGTGATACTGCGAGACTGGTGTAGGCCACAAGGGCCAGGAAGCGGACCAGGAAACTTGCAAGTCAAGTTTTGGGGGAGGCGGGCGTCGACCCAACCTTGTGCGTATTCAGATTATAACAGTTCCGATTCGGGCCGGATATGGGCCTTGGGCTGGGTTGGGTGGCCTTGGACCGGGTTTGTAAGACCTTCGGACCGGATTTGTAGGCCTTCGGACCGAATTGTGGGCTATTATGTGGCCATTAATTATAATAAAAATTACCATTTCAAATATATATATATATATATATATATATATATATATATATATATATATATATATATACTTGGACACCGTTACAGGTATGGAAACAATATCCCTGCAACATAGCAGCAAGCTGTATGTGAATATAGCTAGGTTATGTTGCACTCTAGTAGAGAAATAGAAACCTCGAACTCCCATCTTAGTGGAATCTGCAAGGAAACATTTCCATACTGATGTTGTAATTCAACAATTTCTGACATTTTTCTGTAATCAAGAAGGTTAGGGAAGTACCTAGGTTTGAATCGTTTTGATGCAGTTAACAATCGTCTCAATTATGTTTACACACTCATATGCTATTTAGCATACTACCATTAAGTTTTTTTTTTTTTTTTTTTTTTTTAAATTCAAATGATCCCAAGTACCAAATGAATTTTTCATGCGCAAAAACATGTTTTATAAGGAAACTTACTTGTGACATAACCTAGCTAAATCTCATACAAGACACAGGAGCGTAAGAATCTTACTATTACAGGAGCTATAAATGCAGAAACATTCACTTAAATTGTACTAAAAATTAAAGACAAATATGTACAATGAGAGGAGAATATGAGATACTAAGATACTGATGAGAGGTTCCAACTCTTTTTCTAACATATATTTATACAATTGTAGTAACCACTTCATATACAAACTTGTCAAAAAATATAGTCACCACCTTATAATTACATATGAGTTTTTATGCAAGGTGATCGAACTAGCTGAAATTTATCTTTCAAGTTTCATATTATTCAAATGATTAACAATATTCGTAGAATGGAATGCATTGCAAAATTATTTTAAGATGTGACATGACTTGGACTGATTTGAGTAACTTTCAAGTTTTATAATGAACATGCTTTATCATATCCCTACTTGAAAGAAAGATTACTTACTCATCAACAGAAGTAGTGAACTTCCAAATTGGAATTGTTAGAAAATTAGAGATCAAATTTCAATTTTTCTTGCAGCAAAGGAAAAACTGGCATCAGCTGCAACTCCAGCTTCTGATAAAACCCCATCGCCTGCTCCTTCAAAGGCATCGGAAATGCCTTCTCGTGGAAAGAACAGATTCTCTTTTGCAAAATTCTTCGGTTTCGGTTCTAAATGATTTGGATATTATTTTTCAAAATCTGCTTATTGAATAAATGATCTCAAGCTACAGACAGAGAGTGAGATGCGACCGATTATTTTGAGGTTATTGAGGCCGTTAGTTCTGAGCCCATCATCTCAGTAAGTAATATCATGTGGTTTCTACCAAATTGGACTCTAAATATTATTTTAGATAGTATTACTGCCAAGATGTTTGTATTTGGCTGTTGCTGAATATTGAGCTTATTGAATGAAGATAATTGTCTCTGCTTAGAGTGTTGTGATGTTTTATATTGACCCATAGTTAAGGCCATTTCATATTATTTGTTTCTTAACTTTGGGATGTATATTATGTGCGAATATATGTATCATCTTCTCTGATTTTATAGTGTAGCTTGTGACCATTTTCAGTTTCATGCTCACGGGTCCGTAAGCAGAATCCTACAATTGTGCCTTGCAGGAAGTCAACAACAATTTGCTGGAGTTTGTTATATATTGTGTATGCCTTGTTTCTTTCTGCATACTTGCTTTCTTTGGTGTGTTGTGTTTCTATTGCCATGTTTTGTTACTGATTTTCTTCTGCTATTGAAATTACGAGGAGGACGAAATTTTTCTAAAAAGGTACAGTTGTAAATTCCGTTTCCCGAGATACAATATTTTATACTGCCTACTCTACTGTATTTGTGCTTCTATATATGTTTTTCCTTGCGTTGACTGTTTCGCTCGAAAAAAATGCGGAGAAAGTGTGCTTGATGTAGTAATCTCACTCACGAGAGAGTTTTGTTTCGTAAAAGAATCTTCCTTCTATTACAATTGGATATGTAGATACAATTGTATAAAAGAATGTTTTTACAGATTCGTGAGTTCTTGGGAGAACTATGATGGTGGAGATCTTGCTCGGCATTCTCGCGGCCTCTTTCCTCCGTTGACGGTCCGACGTCTTCTTTGCGCTTCAATGACACTAACTCAGCTTCTCCCTCCTAGGTATGAAAAATCATGAATTCTACGTCTGAGGGAAAGCTTCGGATTCTTTGGTGGCAGCTTTGCTAGAGGTAACTGTCACGACCCGCTCCTACTTTTTGGAATACGGGTACATGACCAAGTCCAACCTACATCGAAGTATCGATGGTAGTACGTTGTCCATACCCCAATGGAAATCATCAATTTTTATATATTCAATATTGATCATAAATCACTATCTTTAGCTCATTCACAATACCTATACAATTTTACAAAATCAACAATTAAATTTAATTAAAATTTGCAAACAAACTCGCTAAACATTAAATTCAAAGAACTATCTAATATATTCACAATCTAATATTAGCTTCCAAAAGCATCTCTATCTCTCATGAATTGTCTAAAGTGTAGGATATCGAATGACATAAAATTGCCAACATATCTAGTCAAGATTAGAGCAAGTAAACGTAAATGAGAATCAAACTAAACAATAAATACTAATATGATGACATGAGAAAACTAGTAACATGTACTCAAAGTGATTAAGACGCTATCATAGTAAGAAAAAGAGAATTGTCAATATGATACCATAAGAAGATGACTCAAGAATATAACCAATCGTGTAACATGTGTCCTTTAGAATATTTAGTTTGGTATGTGGAACTGTTGGGTAATCTGACTCATCGATACGTGAATTGCATCGACAAGCTATCAGCCATGTAGGCAAATGGAGTCCGGCATGGAATTTTTACTATGCCTGCTGTCACGTCTCGATCTCGGAGGATCGTAAATCGCCACAGGGTGTGACTTCATACAAGTTTAAGTTGCGCTTATACAAGACATGGTCTTGCATAATAACAAAATAGACCGAATAGATAATGAAGCAGCGGAACTTTAATGTGGAAAACCAAACGATAACATAGAGATAGAAATAATGTACTGACCCACGTCTCCAAAGGTATCGAGAGATAGAAGGATACTTAAAGGCGTAAGAAGATCGTCCAATCCGGTGGAACATTGTTCAACGAATTAACCCAACTCTCACCTAATATTAGCAAAGTAAACATGTGATGCTAGCAACTATTATTAAGTGAACTTTCTACTTGTCTAGGTTCTTTTTAACAATTCATAATAAGAACATAAACAATAGAAATATCACTTATGCAGTAATTATTACCCACAATCGATTGTTTGTCCCTGCAACAACAGACAAGAATTAGAACAATTTATATATATATATATCAACTACTCGGTGGTCTTCAAAGCTATTGTTCAGAGGAGGAGCAAGCTGAAGAACTCTTCTCTCTTTAGTGATTGCTAATGAGGAAGGGATTGACCTTTGGACAGACCCGTGGTTGGGATAACGGTCGGCTGTGGACATCCCCGGCACGCAGGAATGGTTTCAGAGCAGGGGGAAAGAGAAAGTGGTTGTGTTAGTCCGAGTGGTGCACCGGGTCTAGCAGAGTGGGAAGAAGACTGGAGAAGTTTGTGCAGCAGGTACAGATCGGCCCGACCGTGGGAAAGGACCATTGGCGGCTGAAGGTAGGGAGGAGGAGTGGCGGCTACAGATTTAAGGATTGGTACGAAGAGCTGCGATTGAGGGGACCTAAATCGGATGGGGGGGGGGGGGGATTTATTTGGTGCAAAGGGATCGAGGTCAAGTTCCAGATGCATTTGTACATGGCAATGAGGGGGAGGCTGCTCTGCTCACAGTGCAGTGGGCAGATTACATAGGTTCGGTGTGCGGTCTGTAACTAACAGATGCATCCTCTATTCAAGAGTAGTGACCACTTAATGTTTGTGTGTTCGGCAGCTTTGTGTGGAATGTGCAGAAGATGAAACTTGGGATACCTATTTCGTAGGATAGGACTCTTAGGGAGACTGTCCTGGAGTTGCATGCGGCTACGCACAGAGGGTGTAAATGGTTCAGAATCGCCAGAATGCGTTTAATTAGTTTGCTCGGTGTGGTAATTATGGAGAGAACGGAACCTGCGTATTGGTTGTTGAGAGGATGTCCTTCTTTGTAGGGAGAGTTTTGAGGGGGCGTTGGCCAATTTTGATTTATAAAATTTTACCTTTTCCTAAAAACAAAAATCTCATGTCCGTCTATGTATCAACTGTTAGGCTTACAATAATCTTATCATATGCATGCTGACTTACTACGTGATGGTTTATGGACAACTTCCCATGGGTCGCAGTTGGGACATACAAGTTCATCTCACTAATAGGCATGACATCCCATGACCGCGAAGACGTACAAGCTTCAGGGTGCTACAATCTCTCCTAGGCCAACAAGACTTCCTACAAGTTGTCTGAGACCGATGCATGATATGCATTTCTATCAAATAAAATATTTTAATTGCAACAAGTAGACAGTAATGCCTCTCTCTTTTTTTCTGACCATAGAGCTATATCTCTGTTCTTCATTTCTTTATTTCTTTCTTTCATATCGATTACTTACAAGAAATATGAGATTTTCTATACACTTCTCTTTATGCATCGTATAGTAAAGGAACATACAATCATTTTTCTTGAAACAAGTATAGCAGTAGTTCTATCAAACATGTAATTTATTTCTGTTAACTTATCTTTGTTATTACGGTACGTATCATTGATCGTAGGGACACAATAATGGAATAGACAAGATATCTTATGTTAAGGTGTGAAGATAAATGATCGCCTTGTCAAAGCCGCAAACCAAAATGAATAGATCCAAGAGAAAGATGAGCTTTACGCAATGATCACGGCTCGCCTATGCGTCCACCTAAAATTTTACTAACACTTGGTAAAAATGCTTCATTCTCTTTCTCTCAAAATTTAGAATGAATACGAACTTCGATGAGAGCGTACACTATAACCAATCATCGAAAATAATACGAAATGCATTCATCAAAACCAAGTAGTGAAAACGAACAACAAAACAATATTGAAAAGGATGAGAAGAAGCTATTATATAGAGTTCCTTCACCAAGCATAATTCACTACATTTTGGGACTCGAAGTCATTAGAGTCAATCCATCAATTGGAACTGGTTTCAATTTGAAAGTCCCGACCAATCAATACTGGCAAGATTTTTCTAAGATAATTTTTGTATTGACTGGCTCGGTCCACCCTCTAGTCAACGCACTGTCAGGAGCGGGACACTATATATTAGTCTACTAAGAAAAAGTTTCATCATCGAAACCTAAATAATAGACTCACCAACATCCTTGTCGCCCTCATGCTCAGTCTAAATCATATTATAAACTCTTGGCATTCTCTGTTGTTCGTCTCACCGATTGTCTAGAAAGCGCTTAGTTCTAGTTCTACCCATGCCCTTCATTATCATTACGATTCGGTGGCACATGCTTCTTGTTCTGACAATGCTTAGCGATATGGTCCGGTTGACCGCAACTGTAACACAATCTGTTAGCAAAATGACAGGCTTCATTTGGCTGTCCCCATCGACCCATAAGATGCACTCCATCCCATAGTGACGTTCTCCTTCGGCCTTTCTTTTCTCGTCGTGGTATCTTTTGGTGGGGTGGTTGTGACTAGCCTGCACTTTTCCTGGAGCACTTTGTGGGATGAATTGCTCAATTTCCATTGGTGCATCAAAGACATGATGTATGGCTTGTATTCCCAGTTCAGAATATCCTTCCGTATGTCGTTATTCAAGCCTTTCACAAATTTGTACATCATGGCCTTCTCGTCTGGTAGTATGGAACCGACAAACTTAGGAAGTTTAGAGAATTCAGACTCATAGTCTTTAATGAACATGCTCCCTTGCGTAAGTCCAACAAATCCATCTTCCTTTTTCTGACGGATGACCGAAGGAAAATATTATTCCAGAAATGCCAGCTTAATATTTCCCAAGTAATTTTGTCGTCTTGAGTTCTAAAGCCTAGGTCCTTTTTATTTACCTCCCACCAGTTGTTTGCTCGCAATAATTTTACTACTCAAGGAACAATTTCAATCTTAATATATAAAATTTTAATCTCAATATGTAAAATTTCAATCACTAATCAATTTTGAAAATACTTTTACTACTCAAGGAACAAGTTGCAATCATTCATCTCTCCTTTATTAAGTCAAATATTTTCCTACTTTTGATCCAATCACTATACTATAAGTACAAGATTATACTTTCGAAGTAGAAAGTCCTCAAATGGGTCACCTTAGTCAGTTATATAAATGTAACTCCAATCAAAATTTGTTCTTCTCAAACCAAAACTTCTCCTGGTATAAAATCCTTAACATGTTGCCTCATCATTCATCTAAACTAAATTGTTATTTAGTTATTAAACTTTAATGATATATCACCACAATAATCTTTAATAGGTCATTTTTTACCGATTAATACTCAAAGAGATATCAACACAAATAGTCATATTAATTCAATTAAGATTATTCCTCAAAGCATCGATGCTTATCTCAAACTTTTATTGTCCAAAACTTATGTCTTTATCACCTTTGATTTAAACTACCAAGTAATAAATAATTTAAAACTTATAGTCTAGGTTCTCAATGCTAACCTAGGAGTACATATATAACTCTAACAGCTCAATCATAAACTCTAAATAAATACCACACTTTTAGTGTAAGAACAACAACAAAAATTTATCACCCTGTCCTGCTATTGTTATCATTGTCTTTACCAAATCCTTAGTTTTAAAATTCTAAAAATTATCGATATTGTCTTATCAGATTTCTTTTTATTCCTCAAGGGTATATTGTTGGGATGCAGTCTGAATTTGATAAATTTGGAGCCTAAATATGGTTAAATATTTGATTTGATATAATTTGGAAATCTATATTAAATGTAAGATTTGATTAGATTTCAAATTTGTATCAAATATTTAATTTGACCATATTTGGACATCCATAATTGGTTTTGTGCTATTTTAGGTGGAATATGATTCTTATTATTACGCCCCAGTCCCAAAATACGTAGGACTAGGACACGTAAGCATGCCAGCCGCGTGTATATGGCAACTCCAATATATGGAAACCATAATACATGCGTACGCTGTATAATGAGCAATAATTCACAAGTGGTAAAACTATCACAAGTCACAGGGTATAATCTAAATCTCATCCACAGAAATAAAATATAAATGAATAACCAATAACCATGTAACTAGATCTCAATATGAAGTATCTAGAGATGATCGTCGGATGGAAACAAATCCACTGCCGAACTAGAATATAAAATGAATAAGATAAATACCATATAAGTACAACATCTGACAATCACGAGGCTCGAAGAGAAGACCTCCTCGAAATATAAGTAGCCTGTCCGGATCTGCGCTCCTGCGAATACTCATGAACATCTACACCTGGAAGGGGACCAGGTCCTCAAAGGGACGTAACAAGATACAAAAATATATGCCATAAAATAAATACTGTGAAAACTCAAGGGTGAACTAACCAGCTAAGTGACATGCAGTTTGAGGACAACTTTGGTACGTATGGGTAGGCGTAGGCATAACGTCCAACGTTCTCTAGAGTGTGGTATCTGCAAAATCATCAAGCAACGTCCAACACTCTAGGGAACGTGGTATCTGTAACGTCCATCATTCCGAAGAATGAGGTATCTGTAATATATATATACGTCCGTATCGCTCCGAAGAACGCGGTATCTGCATAAAGAAGGTGGGTGTCCCATACGCCTACTAGTCGTCCTTTTCGTCCAATGCAGATATACAAGTCGTGAACACGACGTGGACGTCTTGTACTGTAATACAAGTCTCTATAGAAATAAACAACTAATGCTAAATACCGTTACACATGTTGCTCACACCGATGGCCAGTCGGGTATGAGGCACGCGTCCCTACATGAACTCACTCTGTGACGTGTAATGATACGTGTCAAGGCCTGGGGAGTCATACCAATAACTCCACAACTTTAGGTGGGTCTACTAGACTCTAGGTCAGACACAAGTCCTAACGTCAACGCATTCGTTGACTGCACCCGAGTCTCTCTCGGACACGCACAGTTATATAATATAAACATGCAACTAATAATTCAGAATTTAAACAGTACAACAAGGCAATGTATACTTGCCTGGCAAGAGAGCTGTAAAATGTAACGTCCAGATGTCAAACACCAAGAGTCAGAAACTATGGCCTCAGAATGAACGTCTCCGGATGCTGAAATAAACATCACCAACGTTCCCAGAATAAGCAAAATAGCTAAAAAATACTACCCTTTCGTCCAATTTGGACACAGGGGCAAAACGATAATTTTGGATCAAAATGGGGTCCACGGGTGGCCCACCTTGCACCAAAAAGCGTGCCAAGGATAAATGTCTCTAAATGGGATAAATTAGAGTTCAAACAAACTCTAAATGTTAGTATGAACTCAACGGTATGTCGAAATGTGAATTCCGATGAGCCAAACACAATTTTATCCAAAAAGTCAACCGTAGGGCCCGCCAATAGGCGACTTGGTCAACAGTCTCAGAATTGCGTAAAAATTGGGTCACAGGACCTGCGTGATACCACAAGTCCAGTGGCATAAGTTTTGTCGCATTCTGACGAGCGTGTACTAAATGCGCAGGACTTTTGCAAAAGTTGCGACACGGGGAGTTTTCCGCGGATACGGGCTGATTTCGACGCGCACACGCGTCCAAATCAATTTTCGTAAAATCTCACATGTCCGGGTATACTGCGCTCAACTTTTTTTATACTTGGTACACGACGGGACGGCCCCGTTTGGCGGGGCGCGCTCCATATCACAATTTCTGAAATTTAGAAAAAAATATATTTTTGGAATTTTCTACCTAATTTATTTTAACATACAGCAGCTAATAAATTATTGTATTTAACAGAAAATAAACTAGGTTAGGTGGTCTTCGCATACCAAAAAGAAAAATTGAATTCGGATCTCTGTGATGGGAGATACGAGTCCGTGAACATAGGTAGTCACCGCAGTTTTCTGCGATACCCAAAAGTTGTCATTTTCTGTCAACTTGGACGTTGTTTTCGCCTAGGTTTATGAGCTGAACGAGGTAAACTAATATACAAAATTTAGAGAGGGATAGGTGGTGAATGTACCGCTGAAGACGGGGTAAAGTTTGGTCGAGCGAGGAGACGAAAAATGCGTCGTGAACAGGGGTACTCTGCTGAAATTTTCTGCGCGGCGACGCTCGTGAATTGCGCGGCGTGCGGCAGTCTCCGGCGGCTGCGCGGCTGCTGGAGCCGGCGTCGATGGGCGGCGCGGTGACTGGAGTAGAGTGAAGATGGAGTAGGGTTAGGGTTTGGGGAGTTGAGTAGTATATAAAGAGAGTGAGGCGGCGCGTTGGAGAGAAAACCGTGGGCGGGGGGGGGGGGGGGGGGGTTCAGTGGTTTCAAGAAACCACTGCTGCTGCTGCTGTTTCTGTTTCTTTTTCTTCTTATTGGGTTTGGGTTTAAGGGTTGCGGGTTTTGGGTTTAGATCCATTAAGGATCCAACCCATTTTCTTTTCTATTCTTTTTCTTTCTTTATTCTATTTCTTTTCTTTTCTTTTCTAATTATATATATATATATACCTAAAAAATTCTAGAATTTATATCTGTGCATACCATTAAGCTAGCAACTGTCCAAAGGGTCTCCTACATGGAATAAATTAGGAAATTTTTTATAATGGCTCCATAAATCCCCTAAATGCACAAATACCTAAAATAAAAAATTAAATAAAATCTATTTCCTTTATTTAGCTCATAATAAAATAATTAATTAATAATAATAAAAGAATTAATACGATTTTCAGAATTAAGGGTTTTACACTTATTTTAAGGTTTTTTTATTTAGAAAATTTTATTATGACCTAAAATATGATTTCTCATCCTATAAATATAGGAGGAGGGTGGAAGCACAAAGTATAGCACAAGTTGGAGATTCGGAATGCTCGTCCACAGAAAATTTAAGAGAAAGTCCATGCTTTGCCCTTAGGACTTTGTCATACAAGACAGAAGGAAGAAGGAGATATGATCGAGGTGTCGTCGTCTTCGCTCAGGGAGATTGCTACGGGTTGGTGAGTGATTTCAATTGTAATCTCTTTCTTTTCTTCTTGAGTGTGGTGAGGGGGTTGAATCTATTAGGACAAAGGGTTCAACATTGATTATGTCAATCTTGTAATTTTACCTGAGTTATAAATGTTAGGATTTGTCCAGGTTACGTAGTCACAGCCATATACTTGTCTTTAACTGTGCTTGGTGTTCGTTAGACAGGGGTTGGTTATCTCAGGTGGGTTGGCCTAAAGTTTTTGCTGTGGGCACTCTCAGACACGGTGTCGAAACACTTGCAGGGCGTGTACGATCCCCAACATCTGGTATCAGAGCCACTGATTTTGGTTCTAGCAACTATGTCTATAGAGCAGATGAACACTCGTATGATCACCCTCACATGGGAGAATTGGGAGATTTGGAAGCCAAAGATGGAGGATTTACTCTGGTGCAAGGACTTGTATGGTCCGTTGGAGGGCGACAATACTAAGCCATCGGATAAAGCTGCTGAAGACTGGAAACGACTAGATCGGAAGGTCGTTGGATTCATCCGCCAATGGCTGGATGACTCGGTGTTTCACCATGTGTCCATGGAGAGTTCGACAAAAGTATTGTGGGAGAAGCTTCATTCGCTGTACGAAAGAAAGATGCCTGGCAACAAGGCATTTCTGATTCGCCAACTCGTCAACTCAAAGTACACGGAGGGTGCCCCAGTGGAACAACATCTTAACGAGGTTCAAGGTTTATCAATCAATTGTATGTGATGAAGAAGATGGTTGATGATAAACTTCAGGCCCTTTTACTTTTGAGTTCTCTTCCGAAAAGCTGGGAGACGTTGGTGGTGTCGGTGAGCAACTCCGCACCTAGTGGAGTTGTCATGATGGAGGCAGTCAAAAACAGCTTGTTGAACGAGGAGATCCGACGTAAGCAAGTGGAATCATCGCAGGAGTCCACTCTAGTGGCTTCCTACGGGAAGGGAAGACCCAAGTCACCGGCGAGGACATGAGGAAGTTATCGAGATCTTGCAATTGTGGACCGCAAGGAGGGTTGCTATCACTATGGAGAAATGGGTCATATCCAAAGGAACTGCATGAAGCTCAAAGATGAGAAGGCCAAATGCAAGGATGATCAGGAGGATCTCACGGCTATGGAAGATCTCATCATCGTAGCAACCAATACAGAGAAACCTTGTGTCATATGTCATGATGGCGATTGGGTCATGGACATGGGGGTATCGTATCACGCCACTCCATATAGGAGGATCTTCACGTCATACCACGGCGACATATTTGGATGTGTGAAGATAGGAAACAAGGGCATGACTGCAGTTGTAGGCATCAGTGATGTGCACTTGACAACGAAGCTTGATGAGAAGCTCGTTCTCAAGGATGTGCGTCATGTATCGAGTTTGTGCTACAACTTGGTTTCGGTAGGGAGACTGACGGATGATGGCTTTCGCAGTTTCTTTGGGGACAAAGATTGGATGCTTACGAAGGGTTCCCAACAGCTGGCACGGGGAGATTTATGTTGTGGCATGTACAGGCTCAAGCCGTTGAGTTGTATAGGCAGGCCACAGACATCGGATGGAGGCTCGAGGGGTATTCGACAGTAGTTGGATCATCGGGAACTTGTTGAGGAGGGGCTTCGAGATACTTTGAGAATTATAGACGATTTGGTTCGTCGAGACAAAGCGATAAATGGTGATGAGCCAAAGATTGAGGGTCAGTATGTCGGTCACATGACAGCTGGTCGGTCTCCAGGTGGGGGTTGCTTTACGGATCTAATTTTGGCAACAGATGGTTTGCCAAAGCTTCACGGAGCGACATTGGTTTTAGCAGTTCGAGGCCAGGGAGGAGATCAAGGTTTGCAGCAAACTCAATCTAAGGCGGGAATATCACTATTCACACAGTTCCGGAGGAGCTATGGGTCATCAACGACATGCACAGTACGTGATATTCTGCACGAGTACGCATGTGTATGGGGGAGCTTCAAGTTCGGACACTAAGGTGGACAGATTGAGGAGTTTAAATCTCGGAAGAATCGTACCGTCCGCTTGGTTGGGCCAGCCAAGGGTGAAAAAGCTCGTCGGAACGTTAACATATTTCATGGAAGACGGAAGTCGGGGATATGCAGCCAAGACTCATGGTGAGGCTGATAGTCAGGGACTTTTGTCTCAGTCGTGCCATTGATGTTGGCAAGATCCTAGTGGTACAAAATGTGCTACACATGGCAGCTAGCGTCGACGTGACGGTCGAGGAGCTGGAGACGAAGGAAGATGCAAAGCAACTCGGGAGATCGAAAATTGGTGGCATGGGGGAGCAGAAACTCTGTCGTAGGATAACATGCATGAAGTCCAGTTGAGAAGCCTTGGGGTAACACCCTCTCATTTGACTAGAGGGAGAGATTTTTGTGGTCTAGTCTGGATTCGGTGAATTTTGGAGCCCAAATATTGTCAAAGATTTGATTTGATATAATTTAGAAATCTACATCAAATGTAAGATTTGATTAGATTTTAAATTTGTAAAAAATATTTAATTTGACCATATTTGGACGTCCATAATAGGTGTTGGGCTATTTTAGGTGGAATATGATTCTTATTTTAAGATTTTCTATTTAGAAAATCCTATTATGACCTAAAATATAATTTCTTATCTATAAATATAGGAGGAGGGTGGTGGCACAAAGTATAGCACAAGTTAGAGATTCGGGGTGCTCGTCCTCATAAAATCTAAGAGAAAGTCCGTGCTTTGCTCTTAGGACTTCGCCATCCAAGACCGAAGAAAGAAATAGATCTGATCGAGGAGTCGTCGCATTCGCTCAGGGAGATTGTACATGTTGGTGAGTGATTTTAATTATAATATCTTTCTTTTCTTCTTGAGTGTGGTGAGGGGTTGAATCTATTAGGGCAAAGGGTTCAACATTGATTCTGTCAATCTTGTAATTTCACCTGAGTTATAAAGGTTGGGATTTGTCCAGGTCACCGCCATATACTTGTCTTTATCTGTGCTTGGTGTTCGTTAGACAAGGGTTGGTTATCTCAGGTGGGTTGGCCTAAAGTTTCTTTCACGACCCGCACCCGGATATTCGGACACGAGTACATGGTTACGCCCAACCTATGCTGCAGCATCGGCGGTAGAACGCTGTCTGGGTTATTTCTAACTATCTAACATCTCAATAATATAATAAGGTACCTGTCAATCATCTCAACTCCAAACGGAGGAACAATATAGTATCTCAAAAGTATAACTAATCTCAATCACAAAATAAACTAAGGAAGATAAAGCATGAATGGAATAGCGAAGGAAAGAATGAGATACAATCAACAATCTAAAATAATATACAAACTGTGAATCTCAACAAATAGTCTAATACAAGCCAACACAAATAAACTAAACCTCCTCGGGCTCTACAACTAAGTCCTCCTGGTCTACAAGAGTATCCTCTAAAGGTACACCATCTTGCAGCCCGTAGAATGTGGGACACTGCTCTATAAGCTAATCATCTGGAAAAATATATCCAGTTAGGATTGGGGCGAAGTACATACCTCTGAAAGCAGTTTCAATAACATAATTGAGCATATAAAACAAATAATAGAAATAAAATACAAGATCACTAACATATGAATGAATGAACAATAGGTATACAGGTAATGTACGAGGATATAGAACAATAATATAATATCTGCAATATGATGAAATAACTGTAAACTAACTAATGTGCCTCAGAATACAAGTTTATTATGTGATCGGTTTGGGTGAACATGATCAATAAGGTAAGACGATTACAAGTGTGGTATATAATCAGAATGTACATGATGAAAAATGGAGCTTTGATCACATAATTAACTCCTACTCTCCTATCCCCAACTAATACAAATGGATCCAATCACGACACGCTACGAACATGAATATGACCACTGAACACGAGCAGTGTGTCACGCCCCAATCTCCCGTAGGCAAATTGGCCGTCCCCGCTGGGTACGAATCACCGCGCCAGCGCTCCCGCGGGATGATCGCTTTGGCCCATCCAGGCATGATGCCGCACGAGCGTGAGCAGCGCCCGTGCAAGGTCGTGGTTCATTGGCTGGCGGTAAGAGTTCTAAGCCACAGAGTCGCACAGATTGTCCGAGTACAGCGGAATCATAAACGCATACGCAATTTGGTAACAAGTTCACTGAGTCGACAATAGCGAAAGCATTGAATAACACAAGTTGAAGTAAAACAAACTCTTTATTGATATTGTGCAATGTTACAGGCGGCGTATAGCCGAGATTATAAATTGTTCAAGCCTCTCTCTCAGAAACAGTAAAAGCGTGCCAAGTGGCTACATTTATGGAATAATGTTCAAGCAATGTTCAGACGATGTTCAGGCGATGTTCAGGCGATGTTCCAATATTATGTCTTGTATATGTGCTTCAGTTCTGGACGTAGCGCTCCAAGGCTCCAGAGTGAACTCCATGCCTTAGCACGCACGAATGAGGCATCCGCACCGAACGGGGTTCTCCCGCACCCTGCAAACAATCTGGTGGATTATCAGTACACGAATGCACTGGTGGGGAGGCTATTCGCCCGCTCGACAAATCCAAACACAATACATAGGTTTTATGCACCAACTATTTTGTTGTCTTTCTAGTTGTGCCTTAGGAACAGTTTCATGGCATATATAAAAAGCCTAACTCGTGTGGCAGTGTGCCGTACGATATAGGAGGAAACACGGCGAGACTTACCAACTTACCAATTCTCCTTCCCTGTCCAAGTATAAACCAAGTTAATTCAAGCACAAGCATTCATGAACATTCAAGGGCCATAATATACATAGCATATGCAACACAAGTGTGCTACGAGCGGGTTCTGAATCAGATGCACGAGTTCTTCCTATAAACTATAGAACATAGGTATGCTTGTTACTCAGATTCAGGAATGATTCACATATTCATTGTTCTTCTACCAGGATACTTGGATTCAGATTCTTAGATGCAATGTAATGACTCGCACACGGATTGCCGTTAAGCGAGTATGATCATGTATGCACATGAGTTGTTGGCGTAGCCATTTACGGACATAGTCGCAATAAGATGGTGGTCCCGATGCCCCGGAAATCCGACCGAACTTATCCGTGCTAGGAACAAACTAGCGCGACTACCGGATCTTCCCCCTAGGCCAGTTCGGTCCCGGTGCCCCGGTGCCCCGAACCGAGGAGATCAAGCTTGTGCACAAGCGTCCACGATTGAATGAATGAATTCGTTGTTGTTCTTTCATTATTCTGAGTAAACGACAATGGTTGTAGGCGCATGTCATGATCCTTGCTACAAGCCATCCCAGGTCGTTCCTGACTCTGTGGTTCATTTGTTATGAATTTCACACAAGTTGATATGACAATCCATGATTCATTATTCAGATGCAACTTTACATGATGTGTTTCCCTGGTTCGGGGATTGCCTTGGCGACCTAACGGTCCCGGATACTTTCAATATTTATACTTTCACGGAACGACTATTAGATAGTCTTCCGATGGTTTGGATAAAACAAGGCAAGATAACATTCACTAGATATTGGCATGCAATTATATGACAAGCTCTGAATCGAGGCAATACATAAGCAGGCAAGCATGCATTTGTATAACATAAGCATTCACATTAGCTCAGGCCCGAAGGTAAGCCGAGTAGTGGAACTGTAAGTGGATTCTCCGAGCGACATGAGCTAGAGTCGTACAGTGTAAACAAGTAAACAGTGCATTAAGAAGAGCATGTACATATCGATCTATCGAGGCATAGCAGGGTCCAGTTGCATAAGGTAAATGTAGCATACGAGGGTTTGAATATAAGCAACGTTTTATTTCCATGTTCTAACACAATCAGTGCAAGATAGGATTATTCCCTTAGCTAGGTGCGTTGGATTCTTATTAGCATGCAAGGGGTGATTCACCTGGCGACTAGCATGTATCGTTCCATATTTTAGGTGTGCTGGCTAAGCAAAGACAAGTTCACCGTAGCTACCCACCTTTGCGATGATTTGCCTTGGTCGAGCGATACTCCAAGCGAGCCTCTGAAAGCCTAAGCCAAACTCCTGAAGGGACAAGTCTGGATATCCTTTGCCTCAAACGAGTATTCTCGCCTGAGCAAAGCGGGTTAGGATATTGCACTTTTGCCGTTTGAATCGGCAGTCATCTTGAACGGAACGGGGTGTTACATCATACACCACTCAGAAAAAGTCTCGTCCTCGAGACTTACTGAGGGCAGGTCGTACTATCGTATTATGGAATCTATCTCAAGCGTAGCAATCGGTACCTCTAGATTCGTTGGAATATAATCTCCTACTCGATCCTTACGCCGTGTCGTGTGTATTGCCGAGTCAGGCTCATTTGCGCCTTATCGCAGGGCATGTTGCTTAACGCGGAGTACGTTTCAATCGATCTTGTTTAACGATCTAGGGCTGAGGCAAACTTATACAAGTCGTTATACTTGTTCAGGAGGATATTCACTTGCACTAGCATCGAGATCAGCATATCACGAGTCTGGATCGTGCATATATTCGAAGCGTTTCAAGCATATGCATGTCAACCAACTCAACGATAGCGAAGTCTTAGCACTCGAATTTCACATCCCTTTTAGTCTTGGATCGTGCACACGTTCAAGGCGTCCCTTAAACATATGCATTCAACCAAACTTAGAGATCGTGAAATCGGACAAGCTACTTACGAAAATCTCAAGGGTTCGTTTATCAATATTAAGGATACTTTCGATTGGGTCAATCCAATTCCATATCATTTCCTTTCCAACTCAATCTCAGGCATTTTGCACAACCGTTAAGCACGATCAATCCGATACCGACTAGCGTCCATCCATTCGGGTCAACTTAGTATACGTTATGGTTCTCAAGTCTAACCCTAAATTTTTGTTGCCCCAGTTTATAGCTTATTCAAGCAATATAGTAAATTCGGTAACACAGGTTCATTCACTCGGCACAGGGTCGTCTGCCTAATTGCTAGGTCAGCTCACAAGGTCATAGGTACAGGTTCAAGCACGCGATTCATCGTGCAAATTCGTCGTACGATGCTCGCCCCAATTCCTAGGGTCAAACCATTGTTCATTTGCATGGGGTATTCTACCCAAGCTCGTTTTACTCAGATTTTTAAACATCGAGCACAGATTTTTCCTACTCTCAATAACACGTTCGTTTGCACGGAGGACGAGTTCGTTCAGTAAAATCCGTAATATTCATGATTCAAGATAAGTATAGTAATTTGCATAGTCTATCCCTCCAAATACGTTTTGATAGGGTCCCTATCTATTCCAAGTCTAAACCACCATGCCAAGATTCGATTCTAAACCTTTAGTTATAACTTCAAGTCGTTTAACCTGATTTATGTATCAGTTCACAAAACCATCAAGCGTGATTTATTTCAGGTTCTAGGCTAACTTATCCATTGAAATATTTCTGATTCACTTGCATTCCAATTTTATCTTATCGTGTCGAACCCAAAAGTCAAGACGGTCCATAAGTTGTCACACCTCGGTCTCCCGCAAGTTCGATCATCCACGTTGGACGTAAGATCATCACGCCAACGCTCCCGCTGGATAATCGTCCTCATCCGGGCGTAACGCATGTGCGGGCATAGAGTTACGCTCGCACAAGACAAGAACGTTTGATTGTTATGGCTATCTTCAATACGATCGAGACACCTTATCATTTCTTTTTACTCATCCAAGTTTTGTACCCGTTTATGCAGTGATTATAGTTCGTCTAGCAAAATCATCCTACTATAATATTACCGTTCAGTAAATATATAGTCTTACCTTTTTCATTCCTCAAGAAACTAGTTCAAATATTCAAGCCTGTAAACTCCCTCACCCAAAATAGGTATTTTATGTATATTTTATATTATTATATTTATTATATATGTTGAATTTATTTAGAATATGCTCTTAGTTAATTAGAAAATAAATTTTTTGATATACTTACTTATATAAATATTCATTTAGAATTATTTTAGGTTATTTTAGATTTTTGGAGATTTTTCTAGAATTTTTGGTAATTAAAACTTAGAAAACATAAATTTTTAGGACTTCTATGATTTACTATACGACCATACTTGCATGTCGTTCCTACCAAATATTTATTTTAGTTTAAAATATTTAATTATATTTTTTTGTAATTTATTTATAATTTTAAGAAATTTATTTAGATTTTAAAATTATTTAGGATTTATTTGGATATATATAGTCTTAATATTAGATAGATGCTAATTTAGTGTTAATAGATATTAATAAGATTTTATAAATTATTTGTATTATCTTTAATTATATTTAAGATTATAAATTATTGAGATAAATTCAAACTCTATTTTAAATTAATTCAAATCCTGAACCTACTAGGAAATCAACTGCATGCATATCCTATCCTTATTTAAATTCATCATAATCCTATCCAAATTAACCAATCCTAGTCGTATTTAATTAAGTAGTGTCCACCATTATAAATACCTCATCCTTCATATTTTTCTTCCCCAAATTCCTCTCTTTTTCGTCCAAAAATAGTCAAAATTTGTCATAAATTCAGCCTCATTTCCTACTAGTTATGACGAATTAAAAAGATAATATCTCCTAGCTCCGGACTCCAAACGTGCTCCAGTTTTTTTTTGTTAGAACGATATTGAGGTTAGATTTCTGTTTATATAAATTTTTTTACGAAATTATGATTATTAAATTCTGGAAAATTCGTAGAGCACAGCATGTCCGAAAATAGACGTGTTTCGATGTTTTTGCGATTCTGGGAGAACCAGGAATCAGAATCACGAACCGTTTAAAGTTTTGGAAAGATAATGTCGAGATCATCGACATATATTTTTCCCAGAATTTATTTCGAAGTATTTATATACTGTTAATTCTGTAGAACTTCTAGGTTAGAATTTAACCATCGGTGCACAATACAAAATTTGTATGTGCCATAATTCCCAAATGAATTTGAATTCAGACGAGCCGTAAATTCCAGTATATTTTTTATGCTAAAATCTATAGGAAATCATGCATGAAAGTCGAGTTTGTATCGATTGACTTTTTGGTCAACAGATCGTCTCGATTTGCGTGCCATGAGTCTCGAGTTGATAAAATTCAGTTTCTTTGGACAAAATTTAGGAATTAACATAAAAATCAGAATAATAAGATTAAAATAGTATTTTAGAGTAATTATTCCAGAATTAAATAAATTAAAATAAATTATCTTTTGACGTGATAAATTTGTAATACATAGGCTATTTGGACTTGTGACTTGGACTCTGATTCATACCAGCAGCAGGACCCCAGGCAAGATACCTTGCCAAATTGTTTACAGTATTTTACATGCTATTTATATTTCTGTTTATTTATTGCATTCTGTATATTTCTTGCATGTGTAGTTTTCTTTCAGTCATTACTATGTATTAGATATGTTGACACACACATGGCACTTAGTATCATAGAGGATAATTATTAGGCGTATGGGCTTTTAACCACTCTGGTAAACCGTAGTATATAGCTCGCACTACGGGCGTGTGTCGCGCTGGTCGCTACCCCCGCGGTATGTCGATTTCTGGAGTCTTGCTGGTCGCTACCCCCGCGGTATGTCAATTTCTGATGTCCATTGACGTGTGTGTGAGTTGTGAGGTAGATCGAGTAGCCTACCCTTGCCCATACGTCGAAAAGTTGTCCTCATTTGCATTCATATAGATTGTCCTGTACAGCGTACTTATTTATTTTTAAACCATATGCATGTTTACTGTATTCAAATTGGCTTGTATTTTTTGTATCTTGTTACGTCCCTCTGAGGACCTGGTCCGCTGCCAGGTGTATCTTTTCTTGAGTATTTGTAGGAGCGCAGATTTGGATGGTTACATGTGATCCGAGGATGTCTTCTCTTCGAGCTGTGATGGATAGTTGGTATTCTTATATTGTGTTGTGGTGTTGTACTCATATTGTATTTGCTCTTATATTCGAGTTGGTAGTGGATTTATTTCCATCCAACTATCATCCTTAGATACTTCTTATTGAGATCTAGTTTCATAGATACTGGTTATTTATTTCTATATGATTTTGGTGGATGAGATTTAGATTTTACCCTGTGACTTGTATTACATTTTATACCACTTGTGGATTTGATATTCATATTTCAGCGTACGTGTGGATTTGGTTTCCATATATTGGAGTTGCCATATCCATGCGGCTGACATGCTTACGTGTCCTAGTCCTACGTATTTTTGGGACTGGGGCGTGACATAAAATATATGTCACAAGTCACAGGGTATACTCTAGATCTCATCCACAAAAAATCAATATAAACAAATAACCATCATCTATATAACTAGATCTCAATATAAGTAGCTAAGGATGATAGTTGGATGGAAACAAATCTACTACCAACTCGAATAAAAAAGTATATACAATATAAGTACAATACCACAACACAATATAAGAATACCAGCTATCAATCACAGCTCGAAGAGAAGACATCCTCGGATCACAAGTAATCATCCAAATCTGCGATCCTGCAAATACTCAAGAACAGATACACCTGGCAGAGGACCAGGTCCTCAGAGGGACGTAACAAGATACAAAAAATATGAGCCAATTTGAGTACAGTAAACATGTATAATATTTGAAAATAAATAAGTACGCTGTACAAGACAATCTATATGAATGCAAATGAGGACAACTTTTCGACGTATGGACAAGGGTAGGCTACTCGATCTACCTCACAATTCACACACACGTCAATGGACATCAGAAATCGACATACCGCGGGGGTAGCGACCAGCGAGACTCCAGAAATCGACATACCGCGGGGGTAGCGACCAGCGCGACACACGCCCGTAGTGCGAGCTATATACTACGGTTTACCAGAGTGGTTAAAAGCCCATACGCCTAATGATTGTCCTCTCATGATACTAGGTGTCAAGTGTGTGTCAACATATCTAATATATATAGTAATGACTGAACTAACTACACATGTAATGACTATAACTGAACGAAACTACACAGGCAATGACTAAACAGAAATATAAATAGCATGCAAAGTACTGTAAACAATTTGGCAAGGTATCTTGCCTGGTAAGGAAGCTGCGATGTACCAATAACCTGCTCCAGAAGTCGCGCAGAACAAATCCAATATCCTATGTATTACAAATTTATCACGTCAAAAGATAATTTATTTTAAATTATTTAATTCTGGAATAATTACTCTAAAATCCTATTTTAATCTTATTATTCTGATTTTTATGTTAATTCCTAAATTTTGTCCAAAGAAACTAAATTTTATCAACTCGAGACTCATAGCACGCAAATCGAGGCGATCTGTTGACCGAAAAGTCAACCAACACAAACTCAACTTTCATGCATGATTTCCTATAGATTTCAACGTCAAAAACATGCTGGAATTTATGGCTCATCCGAATTCAAATTCGTTTGGGAATTATGGCACATACAAATTTTGTATTGTGCACCGATGGTTAAATTCTAACGTAGAAGTTCTACAGAATTAACAGTATATAAATACTTCGAATTAAATTCTGGGAAAAACATATGTCAATTATCTAGACATTAGGTTTCCGAAACTTTAAACGGTTCATGATTCTGATTCCTGGTTCTCCCGGAATCGCGAAAACATTGAAACACGTCTATTTTCGGACTTACTGTGCTCTACGAATTTTCCAGAATTTAATACCCATAATTTCGAAAAAAAATTATATAATCAGAAAGCTAACCTCAATATCGTTCTAACAAAAAAAACTAGGCCTCGTTTGGAGTCCGGAGCTATGCGCAATGGCTTCTGAAAGATGAAGGAACCCTAGATGACAATTCTCCAAAAATCGGCTGAAGAAAAACCCTAGAAATTAATATCTAAACTATTATATATATAGAGGAGAGAGAGAGCAGCCGCGGCTCAGATAGCGCCACGTGGCAGCCATCCGACGCTGCCCGCTCAGATCTAACGGTCTGGGTTCGCTGCGGCTCGGCTCAGCTGAGTCCGAGTCGAACTCTGACTCGGCTCGAGGTCGGCTCGGCTCGGTACGCACCCACTCAGCAGTCACTGACAGGCCGGCCCGGCACTGTTCACTGCTGGAGGCTGACAGGTGGGCCCCCTGTCTGCTGACTGGGCAGAATTAATTACATTTTGGGTTTTCTTTTTCAGAAATTAGTTTTTAATTCAGTTTTTCATAATTAACTCAAAATAAATGCTAAAAATAATCAGAAAATTCCCAAAAAATTCTAGAAAATATATTTTATTATTTAGAACCTAAAATAAAAGTTTGGGATATTTTTAATTAAGTTTGAACATAAAATAAATTCTTCAAAGTCCTAGAAAATTAGTATTTCTAGTTTTTAATTAACTAAAAATTATGGAAAAAACCCAATAATCTAAAATAGCCTAAAAATAATTCTAAATAAATATTTATATAAGTAAATATACTAAAACAAATTATTTTCTAATTACCTAAGAGAATGCTCTAAATAACTTCAACATCTATAATAAATATAATAATATAAAATATACACAAAATACCTATTTTGGGTGAGGTATCTCAAGTCTAACCCTAAATTTTTGTTGCCCCAGTTTATAGCTTATTCAAGCAATATAGTAAATTCGGTAACACAGGTTCATTCACTCGGCACAGGGTCGTCTGCCTAATTGCTAGGTCAGCTCACAAGGTCATAGGTACAGGTTCAAGCACGCGATTCATCGTGCAAATTCGTCGTACGATGCTCGTCCCAATTCCTAAGGTCAAACCATTATTCATTTGCACGGGGTATTCTACCCAAGCTCGTTTCACTCAGATTTTTAAACATCGAGCATAGATTTTTTCTACTCTCAATAACACGTTCGTTTGCACGGAGGACGAGTTCGTTCAGTAAAATCCGTAATATTCATGATTCAAGACAAGTATAGTAATTTGCATAGTCTATCCCTCCAAATACGTTTTGATAGGGTCCCTATCTATTCCAAGTCTAAACATGTCACGCCCCAGTCCCAAAAATACGTAGGACTAGGACACGTAAGCATGTCAGCCGCATGGATATGGAAACTCCAATATATGGAAACCAAATCCATACGTACGCTGTAATATGAATATAAAATCCACAAGTGGTATAAAATATAATACAAGTCACAGGGTAAAATCTAAATCTCATCCACCAAAATCATATAGAAATAAATAACCAGTATCTATGAAACTAGATCTCAATAAGAAGTATCTAAGGATGATAGTTGGATGGAAACAAATCCACTACCAACTCGAATATAAGAGCAAATACAATATGAGTACAACACCACAACACAATATAAGAATACCAGCTATCCATCATAGCTCGAAGAGAAGACATCCTCGGATCACATGTAACCATCCAAATCTGCGCTCTTGTAAATACTCAAAAAAAAATACACCTGGCAGCGGACCAGGTCCTCAGAGGGACGTAACAAGATACAGAAAATACGAGCCAATTTGAATACAGTAATCATGCATATGGTTTGAAAATAAATAAGTACGCTGTATAAGACAATCTATATGAATGCAAATAAGGATAACTTTTCGACGTATGGGCAAGGGTAGGCTACTCGATCTACCTCACAACTCACACACACGTCAATGGACATCAGAAATCGACATACCGCGGGGGTAGCGACCAGCGAGACTCCAGAAATCGACATACCGCGGGGGTAGCGACCAGCGCGACACACGCCCGTAGTGCGAGCTATATACTACGGTTTACCAGAGTGGTTAAAAGCCCATACGCCTAATAATTGTCCTCTATGATACTAAGTGCCATGTGTGTGTCAACATATCTAATACATAGTAATGACTGAAAGAAAACTACACATGCAAGAAATATACAGAATGCAATAAATAAACAGAAATATAAATAGCATGCAAAGTACTGTAAACAATTTGGCAAGGTATCTAGCGTCCATCCATTCGGGTCAACTTAGTATACGTTATGGTTCTCAAGTCTAACCCTAAATTTTTGTTGCCCCAGTTTATAGCTTATTCAAGCAATATAGTAAATTCGGTAACACAGGTTCATTCACTCGGCACAGGGTCGTCAGCCTAATTGCTAGGTCAGCTCACAAGGTCATAGGTACAGGTTCAAGCACGCGATTCATCGTGCAAATTCGTCGTACGATGCTCGCCCCAATTCCTAGGGTCAAACCATTGTTCATTTGCACGGGATATTCTACCCAAGCTCGTTTCACTCAGATTTTTAAACATCGAGCACAGATTTTTCCTACTCTCAATAACACGTTCGTTTGCACGGAGGACGAGTTCGTTCAGTAAAATCCGTAATATTCATGATTCAAGACAAGTATAGTAATTTGCATAGTCTATCCCTCCAAATACGTTTTGATAGGGTCCCTATCTATTCTAAGTCTAAACCACCAAGCCAAGATTCGATTCTAAACCTTTAGTTATAACTTCAAGTCGTTTAACCTGATTCATGTATCAGTTCACAAAACCATCAAGTGTGATTTATTTCAGGTTCTAGGCTAACTTATCCATTAAAACATTTCTGATTCACTTGCATTCCAATTTCATCTTATCGTGTCGAACCCAAAAGTCAAGACGGTCCATAAGTTGTCATACCTCGGTCTCCCGCAAGTTCGATCACCCACGTTGGACGTAAGATCATCAGGGCAACGCTCCCGCTGGATAATCGTCCTCATCCGGGCGTAACGCATGTGCGGGCATAGAGTTACGCTCGCACAAGACAAGAACGTTTGATTGTTATGGCTATCTTCAATACGATCGAGACACCTTATCATTTCTTTTTACTCATCCAAGTTTTGTACCCGTTCATGCAGTGATTATAGTTCGTCTAGCAAAATCATCCTACTATAATATTACCGTTCAGTAAATATATAGTCTTACCTTTTTCATTCCTCAAGAAACTAGTTCAAATATTCAAGCCCAACTCTATTCCATTTTGATACGTTCCATTCATCGAGTTCGTTTGGAATAATCACCGAACATGTTCCTGTGAGTTCGATTATCCCCGCCGTACGTGAAATCACCACGCCTGCGCTCCCGTAGGATAACCAATCTCGTTGGGACCGATTTTGAAAGTTATCATTTCGAACTAAATTTCAACACCGTTCTTCCGGACTTCAAGCCAAATCCATTATCGTTCATCTCTTTCACTAAAATACAATATTCATTTTAGGATAACTTCTATTCGAGCGATATTGTATTCAAGTTTAGTCCGGTTATTTCAATCCAAAATCGCTCGTACTATTCTCCAATTTTTCCAACAACTTTTTCTTAACCAAGATATCAATTTTTATTTTTTGAGAATTCTAATTTGATATAAGCCTTATCGTTTATTCAAAACATTTCTGAAGTCGTTCAATCCAACTATCGTACGAGTCTTATGAATCCGTTTGAACATTTCCAAGTGCACCATACACCACTCGGAATTGAGTCATCCGATCAAATCCATATTCGATAGTCATCCAAACTATATTCGATTTGTATCTTCTGATACAAAATACGGTTCAAGCTATTTCCCAAAATCCAAGCACGATTCTCTATATTCGCCTAAGCGATAAATTCGAGAACATTTCTATTGGTTGGCATTCTATGTCTGACTTGTCTTATTCCTGAATGATAGCCCAATTCGTTGCAACTTAGCTTGCACCAAAGAGTCTTGGCGCGCGATACTCTACACAACTTAGTCGAAAGGCTGTGTGCATAGCAAACCGTTCGGGCAATATTTGATTTTTGAGTTAACCAGTTGGGTAAATATGTATAGGCATTTTGGTTTGCACATAAGTTACGTTTCTAGCACGAGTCTATTCCCGAAGGAACTGGCACAGGTTGGCACAAAGGCCAAATCGTATTACAGTTTGTACAAGCAATCATATCATTCAAATGCACATTTTTGAAAGTATTTAGACTCATTGTTGGAACATTCCGTTTGGGACATAGAGAGAGAGAGAGTGCACATAACCCACGAATGAGCTTTCGAAACTGAGAAAATCAAAGTGAAGTCCAAAGACGTATAAGCCAGGCTCTGATACTAATCTGTCACGCCCCGATCTCCCGCAGGCAAATCGGCCGTCCCCGCTGGGTACGAATCACCGCGCCAGCGCTCCCACGGGACGATCGCTTTGGCCCATCCGGGCGTGATGCCGCACGAGCGTGAGCCACGCCCGTGCAAGACCGTGGTTTATTGGCTGGCGGTAAGAGTTCTAAGCCACAGAGTCGCACAGATTGTCCGAGTGCAGCAGAATCATAAATGCATAGGCAATTTGGTAACAAGTTCACTGAGTCGACAATAGCGGAAGCATTGAATAACACAAGTTAAAGTAAAAAAAACTCTTTATTGATATTGTACAATGTTACAAGCGACGTATAGCCGAGATTATAAATCGTTCAAGCCTCTCTCTCAGAAACAGTAAAAGCGTGCCAAGTGGCTACATTTATGGAATAATGTTCAGGTGATGTTCAGACGATGTTCTAATATTATGTCTTGTATATGTGCGTCAGTTCCGAACGCAGTGCTCCAAGGCTCCGGAGTGAACTCCACGTCGTAGCACGCACGAAGGAGGCATCCGCACCGAACGAGGTTCTCCCGTACCCTGTAAACAACCTGGTGGATTATCAGTACACGAATGCACTGGTGGGGAGGCTACTAACCCGCTCGACAAATCCAAACACAATACATAGGTTCCGTGCACCAACTATTTTGTTGTCTTTCTAGTTGTACCTTAGGATCAGTTTTATGGCATATATGAAAAGCCTAACTCGTGTGGCAGTGTGCCGTGTGATATAGGGGGAAACACGACGAGACTTACCAACTTACCAATTCTCCTTCCCTGTCTAACTATAAACCAAGTTAATTCAAGCACAAGGATTCATGAATATTCATGGGCCATAATATACATAGCATATGCAACACAAGTGTGCTACGAGCGGGTTCTGAATCATATGCATGAGTTCTTCCTATAAACTATAGAACACAGGTATGCATGTTACTCAGATTCAGGAATGATTCACAGATTCATTGTTCTTCTTCCAGGATACTTGGATTCGGATTCTTAGATGCAATGCAATGACTCACACACGGATTTCCGTTAAGCGAGTATGATCATGTATGCACAGGAGTCGCTGGAGTAGCCATTTTGGACATAGTCGCAATAAGACGGTGGTCCCGATGCCCCGGCAACCCGACCAAACTTATCCGTTCTAGGAACAAACTAGCGCGACTACCGGATCTTCTCCCTAGGTCGGATCGGTCCCGGTGCCCCGGTGCCCCGAACCGAGGAGATCAAGCTTGTGCACAAGCGTCCGCGACTGAATGAATGAGTTCATTGTTGTTCTTTCATTATTCTGAGTAAATGATAATGGTTGTAGGCGCAGGTCATGATCCTCGCTACAAGCCATCCCAGGTCGTTCCTGACTCAGTGGTTCATTTGTTATGAATTTTACACAAGTTGATATGACAATCCATGATTCATTATTTAGATGCAACTTTACATGATGCGTTCCCCTGGTTCGGAGAAAATAAGTACATCTAATGATCAATGAGGCTCGAAGAGAAGACCTCCTCGAAAGAGAGATAAGTAGCAAGTCCTGATCCATGTTCCTACGAATAGTCAAGATCGTCTACACCTGGAAAGGGACCAGGTCCTCAGAGGGACGTAACAAGATACATAGAAGCATGCCAATTGAATACAATAAATATGCATAATAGATAAAAAAAATATAAGTACGCTGTACTAGACAATCTATATGAAAATGCACAGTGAGGATAACCATTTCGACGTATGGGTAGGTGTAGGATACTCTATCTATCTCACAACTCACACACACGTCCATGAACATCATCAGCCGTCATACCACGAGGGTAGCGACCATCGTGACACCATCAGCCGACATACCGTGAGGGTAGCGACCATCGCGACACAACTTCCGTAGTGCGTGCTAGTTACTACGGTTTGGCAGAGTGGGTAGCCCATACGCCTACTGATTGTCCTCCCCTCCCATGATACTATATGTCAAGTGTGTGTCAACATATATATAGTATATAATTATGACTGAAAGAAAATACATATATATAATGAATATATAAAAATATGATAAGCATGCAAAGTACTATAAGCAATTTGGCAAGGTATCTTGCCTAGCAAGAAAGCTGCAAAGTATAAGCGCCCAGACGTCAGGCACAAGGGATCAGAAACTATGGCACCAGAATGAACGTCTTCGGATGCTGAAATAAACATCACTAACATTTCCAGAATAAACGAGATAGCTAGAAAATACTACAATTTCGTCTAATTTGGATACAGGGACAAAACGATAATTTTCGGTCAAAGCGGGGTCCACATGAGGTCCACCTTGCACCGAAAAGCATGCCAGAGGTAAAGGTCTCTAAATGGGACAAATTATAGGTCAAAAAATTTCTAAACATTGATATGAACTCAACGGTATAACCAGTTTTGGATTTCGGTGAGGCGATCACAAATTCGCCCTTCAAGTCAATCCGTGGGGCCAGCGAATGGCGACTTGGTCAACTATCTCAGAATCACGTAAAACTTGGGTCACAGGACCAGCGTGATACCACGAATCCAATGGCGTAAGTTTTGTCGCATTCTGATGAGCGTACACAAAATGGGATGGTATTTTGCAAAAGTTGCGATACGAAAACTTTTTACGGATACGGGTTGATTCCGTCGCGCACACACGTCCGAATCAACTTTCGTGAAAGCCCACACGTCAGGATATACCATACGCACCTTTTGGTGCAATTGGTACATGATGAGGGATCCCGTTTGGTGGGATGCACTCCGTATCACAAAATCTTAGTTTTCAAATATCAAGTTTTTTGGTCGTTTTAGAGGTCAAATAATTTAATAATTAAAGTAAACTAATAAAAAGTAAAAGAACAAAAATATTTTCGGTTATATAGAGAAGAAAATCCTTTAATTAGATTTTGAAAATATTAAACAGGTTGGTGGCAATTTGGGTGTGAACATGGGGGTTTGGTTCGAGATTCTGGACTGTTTTTGGTTAGTTTTTCGGCCAACTTCCGGTCAATTTTTCGACCAATCTAGGGCATAAAAATTCGTCCCGCTTGAATGAAAACCCTAGAGGATTAGGTTATGAGTGTACACGGACAAACCGCTAGTAAAAAGAATCAAAGATGGAGAAGATACGTTACCTTGAAAATGGGGGCAGAACTACGCACATGTGCGCGCGCGGGGCAGACTGCGGACGGCGCGGGGCGGCGGCCGGAGGTCGGGGCGTGGTAGGGTATTAGGGTTATATATATATATATATATATATATATATATATATATATATATATATATATATATATATATATATATATATATATATACCGAGAGAGAGAGGGAGAGAGAGAGAGAGAGATGGGGAGAGCGGGAGGGGGGTTTATTGGGTCGTGGGGGCTGCTGCTGTGAAGAGGGGGGGGGGGGTTAGTTTAAGGATTAGGTTTTAGTTTAAGGGTTAGTTAGTTAGTTAGTTAGGGTTTTAGTATAGGATTTGTTTGTTTGTTTGTTTTCTTTTTCTTTTTCTTTTTCTTTTTCTTTTTCTTTTTCTTTTTCTTTTTCTTTTTTTTATTTCTTTTCTTTTATTATTAACTATTAATAATAATAATAATAATAATAATAATAATATTATTATTATTATTATTATTACTATTATTATTACTACTTTTTATTTTTATTTTTATTTTTATTTTTATTTTTATTTTTATTTTTATTTTTATTTTTATTTTTATTTTTATTAGTATTAGTATTAGTATTAGTATTAGTATTAGTATTAGTATTACTTATTATTATTATTATTATTATTATTATTATTATTATTATTATTATTATTATTATTATTATTATTATTATATATTTATTCACATATATATTTGCATAGACATATATACAAATTTAAAAAGAACATTTACACACAGAATAAATTCTAGAAAATCTATCACCCTTTAACAAGACTCTAAAATAATAATAAAATTATTTTATGGAATAATTCTAAATGAGTATTTATACTAGTATGTAAATCAATAAAATTTATTTTCTATTCAATTATGAAAATACTCTAAAAAATTCAATAATTTAATAAAAGTACTTAAAATAAAATTAATTTTTTTTAGGGGGGTTTACAGCTTGTAGTGCCAGTGACCCTCATATAGGCTAAGTCGGCATGCTAGCGGCAATCCGCATACAAATCATTAGTTGTGCTAGAAAATGGATGCACTGTACGCTACATATTTATTGATCTTAACATATCTTCTACAGAAACACGCGTGTGACACTTGAATATAGACTACTTTGATTCATCATACATGTATACTTATTATTTCTGTTGTTGACAGGAAAGGACAGATGGTAAGTGTTGCTAAGTTCAACTAAGTTGTGTGATACTTATATGCTTGTGACACATAATATGCTTTATATACCTTGTCATGTAACTGATCCTAAGACAAGATTAGAAAGATAACATAATAATTGTGTTCACTCACATAATGGATGTGCTGGTTTTGTAGAGTGGGTGAGAGGCCTCCCCATCAGATTATTTCTATGTACTAACAACCCATCAGATTGTCTGCAGGATGCGGGAAGTAGCTCGGATGACGCTAAGGCGTAGAGCTTGGTTGGCGACTCGAGATGTGCAACAGAGATAAAGCTTTTCTTTTGTATACGGGACATAATATATGGAACATCATCCATTATATCGTTCTCAAGTTGTAAGCCTTAGGTCATGATTTATTATATAAAGAGAGAGAGAGAGAGAGAGAGAGAGAGAGAGAGAGAGAGAGAGAGAGAGAGAGAGATTTGTATTCTTGGCATTGAACCATTATAATTTATATTTCAATAAGAGAATAATTTCCTACATATTTTGTGTTGATTCAACTTTTTTGATTGGGGACTTCTATGCGACGACTCTGCAACTTAGTTGTTCTATTGGTCGTTTGGTGCTTGCCTTGCACAAATATAATTAGGCTTGTGCGATATTACGTCCAACGAGGACGTTTGATTTTATGGAACCGGGATGTGACACAGGTGTTATCGATCATGATGTCTGTAATTGAGAGTGGGAACTTATCCTTCAGGCAAGTAGTATTGAGATCGCATAAATTAATACATATATAAATTTTGCCATTTTTCTTTAGTACCAGTACAACATTAGCGACCCAATCAAGGTGTTGTTCTTCTCGGATGAATCCTCACGCTATAATCTTCTTAAATCTTCTTAACTTCAGCATCACTGGCTTCTATGACATCAGGGCGAAAGTGCCTCTGTTGTTGCTTTACTAGTTCAATGTGTGGTTGGATGTTTAGCTGATGCACTGCCACTCGTGGGTCGAGTCCTGTCATATCTTTATATCTCTAGGTGAAGACATCAACATATTCTCTGACAAGGGCGATCAAGCCTCTATGCTCATCCTCTGCTAAGATCTTGCTGATGAATATAGGTCTCTGACGTCCCTTTTTTATCTCTGAGATCTACTTTGATTACTTCATCTTCAGTACCAGGTTCTTTCTGTTCGAACCGCATCTCCCATTGTTCTTCCATTTTTGGGCCCATGTGTCAGAATTGAATAGTCCATCGTCTTGTTCATCAATGATTATGAATGGAGGTAGGTATTGTCCATTCGTGGTTACCTTGTGATACATCATGTTTACTATTTTTTGTTTCACGAATATGGCTTCAGGGATTCTACGGCATCCTTCGTTATATGGGAAAATGCTGGGATCTCCACAGGATCTCTTCCAAGAGTGGTCTTTCGAGCTTCTTTCGGGATATAGATAACCACGAGCTCATTCGTGGTCATGTTGTTGTCGATCAGGGTAGCTCGGGTCTTAGGCAGCTCTGTCCAGTGTGGACTTCTATTGTTGATGAGAAATTACTTATGCATATATCTACGAACATCTAGATCGGGATACCGTAAGGACAACTGAGAGTCAACATCCGAAAACACTTGATGAATGCTTCTGCCATCTCTCCTTTTCTTTGTTTAGTGTTGGCCAAAGAATACAGGTTGGAGATTATTTCTTTTTTAGGAAAGTAGGATAATAAGGCCATTTTCATATCTCTCCATGATTTGATAGAATTTATGGGGAGAATATAAACCCAGTCAAAGGGCGATCTTCGAAGAGTGCTTCATATGGCATAAATGTTGGCCACTTGTAATTTGCGAGGCCAACTATTTCATCCCACTCGATCGGATATGGCAGGCCTACCCCCACTTTCTGGAGGTTCTCTCGGTTGACAAGCGACTCAAAATTTGCCTCCAGGCTCTTGATTACCACTTCATAAGTCGTTTTACTCTCTACATCTTCATGCTCTATGCAACGGACACAACGACGGTCTCTTGGTTGACCTCGTTGGTTTGTTGAGGGATTACAACTTTTGGGCTTCGTATGTCATCAAAGTCGTCCTAAGTAGTTGCAGTTCTTCTAATTTTGTCTCCATGTTCTGCATGCGGACGTTAGCGTCCTCTCAAATGCCCTCACCCTGTATATCCATATGAATCAACGTATTTCTTTCTTCAATGGAAGAAAGGTTATCCGAGGAGGCATATATTGATTCTACGTTTTCAGCCTCGAATTTGGACCTGATTGATAGGCTACCCCCCAGAAGTAATAACATATTACATATAGCGATTCTTTGACCTAGTTCCTTGGTAGACACCTGTAGCGGAACCGAATTTGACTGATATCCTTTGCTCATAATCAGACTGTAGTGGATTTATAACCAACATTGGAGGTTAGCTAGCTTCTTCTGACCTTTTAGGTTTCTTTCGGCTAGACTCATGCCCCGCTATATTGACAAAAGCATACGACAGTTTTTGTTGGTAGGTCGCCATTTTCGAGTCGACGGTGAGATTGCTTGGAGCCTATCAAAGGTAGAAAGCCATACGGGTATTGCACGATGCTTGGAATAGTGGTATCTGATTAGAATCTGATGGAAACAAGCCAGACGAGGATGCGAAGCATCAGGATCTTGAAGGACCTCTCTCCTACGGTTGAGATGCTCCAGTAGGTCTAAATTAGCCTTGTGTGAAACTTTTACTGGTTGCAGGATAAATGAGACATTTTCTCGACGTCTTGTTATTGCTACACATGACCTAGTAGTATTGCTACCCCTAGAGATACTTTAGCTTCTGGCGAGTCATCGGCTGGCACGGGATCGTCTACCCCCCAAAGAATTGGTTACCTTCCGCGGGTAGGTCATCCTTGAGAGAATATCTACCCCCAACAAAAGTTTTGTGTAATGCTTCGAATTCTAGTGGAATATCTGATTCACTTTCAAATGCTATCCGGGATAGATACTACCAACTATTGGTATCATCAACCGCTAAATACGTTGCCTTCGTTTTGCGGGAACCGTGGCAATAACTTCGTTCCTGGTTGCCGCCTTATCGTAACCCGTTGACGGTGTGGGGTATGACTCAGGCTTTGCTCAGAATATGCTCTACTAGTTTGCAGATACCGAGGGCCTCGACATGCCCGATAATCTTCTCAGGAGAGTAAGTTGTGCATCCTTATTTGGCAGGATCAACATTGTTAACGGCGACACTGGTTCGGTATAGAGGCTCATCATTGTGAGGTGCTCTATGCGGTCCAGCATGGTCCTCTGAGATCGTCCATTTGAACTTATGTTGATCGAGATATCAAGGCATCGGTACTATTTCTCATTAATAGTGTATCAGATTGTGTCACCGCTTTCTCGCGCATTAGACCGAATTACAGAATATAAGTACAACGGTGTGATGACAAGCCCGAGATTCTGGAGAAGTAGGATGGTGGAGGTCGGATTAGAGCGATCCATTTGCTCCGTTGACTATCAGACATAGTTATAGGATAGAAAATGTAGCTGGGGGGACGAGCAGGAGTTTGGTGTCGAGGCTGCTATTCTTCTATCACATTGTCCGTCCTTTGAAAAGTTGCAAAGTGACGAGTATTTATAGAAGGATGATCGTCTGGTCATTACCATTAAGTAGGGAGCTTCCATAGGCTTGATCGTGGCCTATTCTAGAGAGTACGTGTCCCACGTTCCAACATGATCGGTAGGGATCATTTTCCTAGAAAGGAGTGCTTCCTTCTGAGATGCCAGGTGGCTTGCAGTTTGTTCAGTTATACCCTACGTCAGAGTCGTGGGAGAAGGATGGTGGTCGACGGTTGACAAACAGTTGTCCATGTACAAGGTTAAGTATGAGCTATTGGTGGAGGAGTGGCGATTGTGGGGTAAGTGGATAAAACTACCTCCCCACGTCATTAGCTGCTGACGAAAGTTGTAGGAGTTGAGGAGTCGTGGAGACGTAGACGTCGTGGAATGGGAGAGATATGGAATTATGGGAGTCGTGGAGCAAGGACTCCACTTTAGGTATTCCTCTAGGGCAAGTAGAAGGTGTTGGGTTCCTTTCCACGGGTGGAAGACCCACAAAATTAAGTTATGTTGGAAGAAAGAAAATCCTGTCGTACGTTGGATGGCTGACGTAGCTGACATGGCCTAATGATGGGCAGTGTGCTTAAAATGACACGTCTCCTGCAGCGCATGGTGACTTGATGGTTCTGTCATGTGATGGTGACGTGCTAGGCTTTTTCTTCCATTGGAGGATATTTTCTGGAGTCTTCCGTGGGTATGATGTGGCTTGAGTCTTCTGTTGGGGCCTCTGGTCTGGGTCTTTCGCAGTCTCTTGGAGTGGGCCTTCCACGGGGATCTCTTGGAGTTGCTTGTCCGCTGGCATGATATATGAACTTGGAGATTTTTCATGCTTCTTCAACTGATTGATTGATGATTAACTCTGTATCCTGACACTACTACTCGTATATGTTCTATTATATTATTTCTATTATCACATCGAAGTGCTAGTGTTCCTGTGCACTATGGTACTATTGAGTGATCTTGTGTACTGAGGTGCTTTAGACTGTTATCGTGATTGTATTACTCCATGTATGGGTACCCTTGTAGTTGGTTAGTGATCATAACCTGGTTTGGATTTGTGACTTGATTGATGTATCTACACTCAGGATAAATCTAGGTTAGAACTTTTGGGAACCAATGCGAATTCATACCCAATGTATCCGTACTCGGTACGCTATCTAGGAAGGATTATTATGTGACCATGGCACAAGATTCTACAGAAACAATATGTCTAATTAGGTAACAAAAAACTTGTATATTCATTGGGAGAGAAGGGATTCCGAGATCATGTATTGTGGGCCAGCCACCAGATACTATTGTATATCATCCATTTAGGGTAGTGCAGTATTTGGCTTATTGTTACTATTAGCGAACCAATAGGAGTGTTGGGACTGTTATTGAGATTGACCGACCTGGTGGCCTCCTGAGAGGTGGCCTCGTGGACTATTATTGATATTATTTATAGTTATGGTTTAGCCAGTATTGCTTTGACATTGCACGATTTGAGAATACAGATATATTATATTCTTAGGAGAACCCAAATATTAATCTATTAAATCATTTGTTCTTATACTATAATGCCTGCCAATAGTCTAAGGATGTAGACTGTCTTGGCGTAGTGATTCAACCCTTGTCCTTATTTAGTGTAGGGTTGGGTTACTGCCTGACGTAGGCTATGGCCTAAGCTACGACACAGGTTCCTATGTTCTGCTATTGTTTCAGTTTTATTTTATTCACTCTTATTTTCTTGTGGTACTTGTTATTAGGGGCCTGATCCCTCTATTTTATTTGGCCAAATCTTGTAGCAGAGCCTGAGGATCTAGCGTACTTCTCACCCGATGGTACACGCCTATAGGATGGTCGATGAGGGACATGAGTGATTTATTCTTCACCACTTGTTATAACATTTGATTCTTTTGAGTATTTAGCCAATAAACACGTGTTAGCCTGTATATTCTTGGATACTCATTCCTATCCCATGGTTGTATTATATTCAGACTACAGTTGGTGATGTGATCATGTATATTTGATACTTTGTTAGCTTCCTATTTTATATAGCTAGCTTCATGATCATTTTAATAGAGCGTCGATGATGCATTATTGCTTTATCTTACATATTCTATATTCACACTTCTTCTTTGACTGATTGAGACAAAGCATATTCTTATGATGCCATAGTTGACTTGTATTGTAGTATATACCCCATATCTAGGTACAACTGTGACCGTATTACAGGGTACTATTGTATTTTGTAGTGTTGGCCGTGTCATACTATCGTTCTTCGTATTTCGGTACTGGGGGATAATAACACCAATAATCAATCGACAACCTCATATAGTCCAAGGAAGTCAATTTGTTAAAAATTGAGTGTGGGGTCAAACATGGTCAATAAGTAGGCCCACTTAGTAGCAAAAAATAAGCCAATATTAGAATATGTCCAAATTGTACAAATTATATGACAAACAAACAAAATTATGATACCAACTCCTAGAAGATTTTAGAGGTAGAATTTAAGTTGTGTTACAAAATTGTTGTCCCGTGGGCCCACGAAATAGTGATCCACTATATGGTCACATAGTTCGTCGAGAATGTCAACGTATGGAAAGTTGAACATTACGAATCTAACGACATAGGTCTCATCGTAATCCTTTGACTTTGCAAGGAGTATTGATCGTGTACCCATATGGAATAATCGATAATTTTTACGATCAGAGATCAAATTATTGCACACAATCAACCATTTCATGTTCTATTAATTCATACATGTCAGGTAAGTCCATTTGCATGCTTTTGATCCATTGCATGAATGACAAGGTTTCCTAATAATGCCGAGTTGAAGGTGTTTCTATTGATAGAACATAACATACTTGGTTAGGAACTAATAATGATGTTTCAAGGCTTATGACAAGGCATTATGCTCTATTTTGATTATTGTCGAACTCGATGGAAGCCGGTCTAGTTGACGATGGTTGGGGTGGTTATAGACGACGGAGGTGGTTGGGAACGAGCCGATGATGGTCAGGAAGTCGTAAAAAATTGAAAGGAAGCTCTGGTGTTTAGGATTATTTCGATTGGGATGTCAAAATCTCAACGAAGGAAATCGAAAGGGATGCGAGATTTTAAATAGGATTTTGAGTTTGAATTTGATCGGAATATATTTTAGATTTTAATTCTGATAGGATTAGAACTGAATCGATTTTGGATAAGAATGAATTCAGGATTTTGAAATCCGAATTTCTTCCAATTCTCAGTATTTCAATTTCATAGAGAAATCAAGCAAATTTCTCTCGTTTATAAATAATGATTTTATTTATTTGATTATTATTTATTAGTTAAAGTTATCTTATTGTTTTTCATTTAATTCAATTACTATTTATAGTATATTAAAAAAATATTTTAGTTAATAAGATGTCTTAGATTTTCGAGGGGTTTACCCGTCGACATATAATCTTTGGATATGATGACTTGTTTTTTTATCAAGTCCTTCTCATTTTGCATCAGGCATGGATCTAGACGTGCAATGTGAGAATGTAGGATCATTTGTATTTTTTCTATCTTTAGTTTCATACTTCTTCTTGATTGAGATATAGAATTGTACATGTGGACTTATGACATTGCATGCTAGATTAGATCAACAATAGTACACAACTTATACATACTACATATGTTTAGAGTCAAAATAGTGCATAGGTAGTGCCACATGCCTGAACTCTGTTATTCCAGGAGAAGTACGTAACACCAAGCTTAGGGGAAATTATTATATACACTACTACGGAACCAGAAACCTGAGCTGGATTAGGCTGGAATGGGTTAGGGTGGACTAGATATAGACTAAATCACACACAAAAAACGAAAAAAAAATTATATAAAAAAATATTTTTTTGGGGTGGGCTGGAGCCTACCCCAGCCCCTGCCTTGGGTCCGCCCTTGACTATAATACAATAATAGAAATATTATATTATAAAAATGGAAACTGAAAAAATGAGTTTACAATTTGGTTGCCCGTGGGTGGAAATACAATATTGAAACATTTATTGCATGCAACAATTGGTTGTAAGTGGTGTTCGAAATACATTGTTTGCCTGCATGTAAATTATGTTGTAGGATTTACAAATTTATTGTATAGAATGATGTCATTATAATGTTCGGTTGCAACTTTCTTTGCTAGTAAACATAAATCCGTTGTTTGGATGTGACTTTAATAGAGAGAGAATGATAGAAAATGATGTAAATAATGTATAAATGTTGCCTTAAGTGGTGTTGCAAGCATTTTTACTGCAACAAATATTGCAATAGTGAAGAACTTATGCAACATTTGTTGTGGTAAATTCCATTTTTTTTTCCGATGTGACTTGAATGGATAGAGATTGATAGAAAATTATGTTAAATTTGTAATAAATGTTCTCATAAGTGGTGTGGCGACCATTTTTTTTTTTTTTTTACTGTAAACAAATTATGATAGTTAGCGAAATTGATGCAACATTTGTTACGCGCAACATAGAGAATGAGATGTGATGCTACAATATGACTAACTAAAAAGAGATTAACAAATGATGAATGTGAGAATTTTTGGATTATTTTGTATAAGAGTACCAAGTTTAGAACCTAATTAGACTTTGGGTACTGGATTTGTCCATTTTAGACTTTGAGTACTCGAACTTTTTAGTGACACATTTTAGTGATGAACATTCGTCATTAAAAGACTTATTTCGTCACTGAAAGTCCAATTTCGTCACTGAAAGTCCAATTTCGTCACTAAATGTGTCACTAAAAAAGTTCGAGTACCCAAAGTCTAAAATGGACAAATCCAGCATCCAAAGTCCAATTAGGTCATAAACCTAGTACCCTTGTGCAAAATAATCTAAATTTTTTTGATCAATTAATCAGGAATAATTCAATGAGAGAAATAAATGACTAGGACCTCGACATACGTTTGTCTGTGGTGAGGGCTTAATAGTGCTAAACCATAATTTTTGCTATCAGATTCCCACTGTGACTTCCATCATTCATTGTGGTTCAGTCCACACACTTTAAGGCTAGAGGGTGAATCAATGGTTACAATTTTTTATGTAATAATTTTTTTTTTTTTGGATCATATTTTTTCATAATTTTTGGTCCAATCTGATTGATGCTTTGGACACTTCAAGTTGGCCTGCCATAATATCTATGAAGTGGAGCTATGTGATAAAAAAACAATCTAGAATTTGAAATGATATTAAACCATCTGCCTCGTTCCATTCCGAAAGGCTACTTTTTACAATCGACATGTACAAACTAAGAAATGAAAATTAATAATGACACAACCTCTTGTCACCACATCAAAATTGAGCCAAACACCGAATGTAGGGAAGCGATGTCATAATTATACCCACTTTCACACATTCATGTACCAATCCAAACAGCTTTAAGTGGCAATCAGTTTCACCCGCATCATTTTTTCCTAATTGAGACTAATCTTGCAACATTTACCTAGTGGTTAGATTCACATGTAGGAACCAAACACAAATTTTTTTTTTTGGTAACATTTGATGCTAAACCCCCTCTTTTCCTTTTTCTTTTTTAAGAAAAAAGAAAGTACATGTAAGAAAAGTACAAAGAATAAAACTTACCGTAAATCATCAAAATACCAACAAATTTTAATATTGAGATACTTAACAAAGGTCATTTCTAAACGCACATCAATACGTGTTTAGGACAGTCCATTACTCAGTAACAGTCTAAAACTTTATAAATTTTACTCAGGACAATTCAAAAATTACTTTGGACTGTCCTTCCTCTCAACCTCCTTTTTCCTCCATCCCAAATCCTAACCATAACTCTAACCCAACCGTCGGAGGAGAAGAAGAGAGGTGGAGGCGGAGGAGAGGAGGGAGATAAAGAGGAGAAAGACTGTCGAAATATTTGGCTGTCAAATTTTTTAAAAGTCCTAAAATATTAGGCTGTCGAAATATTTGACAGTCGTCCTTTCAATAAAAATTTTAACAGTCCAAAAAAAACTTAAATTGTCTCGAGTAAAATTTTTATACATATATATATTAAAAAATAATAATTGCTCTGAGTAAGTATCGATGTGCCTTTAGAAATAAATGGCCTTAACAAATTCTCACTGCTTATTCCACTCACCAAGCTTCCACCCCCAAACCCGAAAAAAAAACCCATAAAAAGAAGAAAGCAACCATTGATCCACAGCCCAAAATCAATCCTTCCTTCCTTCCTTTAGATCTCCTCCAATGGCGGCAGCAACCACCAGTGTCCTCAATTCAGCAGTAGCAATTCTAGCAATCGCCCACTTGCTGTTGTTGGCAGCATGTGTGGAGGGGGTGGAGGAGGATCAGAAGGCTCCATGGAGGATGCACACCCTGTTCTCGGTGGAATGCCAGAACTACTTCGACTGGCAGACCGTCGGCCTCGTCCACAGCTTCCGCAAGGCCCGGCAGCCGGGGCCGATAACGAGGCTGCTTAGCTGCACCGAGGAGGAGAGGAGGACGTACAAGGGGATGGACCTGGCGCCCACCTTCGAGGTGCCCTCCATGAGCCGGCACCCGAGGACCGGAGATTGGTAACATGCAATGTCCCTTTTCTTCAATTTAAGATGTTTCCTCTTTGGATTCATGGGCTGGCTCTGGTTTGTGGATTGTTCGTTGCTCTGGTTGGTTTCTTTGATCCTATGATGCACGGGAAAGCCACGCGTATTTTGACGTTCTCTGGTGTGGTGTGGGTATCTGTTTCAGTGTTCAATGCATTCCTGGCACGATGCGCCACGAAGATTGCAATGATATTTGGACTGTCCATGCTTCCTAGCATGGATCACAGAACAACAACAACAACAACAAGGCATTCATCTCAGATAAGGGCTGTGTCCGTTGTATCATTAACAAAACCCATATCCTTTTTTGGTCTCAATCCGAGTTTCGTTATACCTACCCAAATTTATAGCAGCTCCTTTGGAAATATCTTATCAATACTAAATGTCCAAACCACCTGATAAATTGATTTATTTTCTCTCATGTTATCCTCACTTGACACTGCCTCCCAACTTCCCACGAATAAGCTCATTTTTTATTGTATCTTTTAATATATTGCCACTAATTCATCTTAATTAGCATTCCCATTTGCCCAACACTCTGATCCTTGAATCATGAATGGTCTTATAGCTATCCTATATTTCCTTTATACTTTGTACATAGCATGTGATCACTAAGCGTTTAGAAACACTCCCCATTTCCACCATCTTATATAATTCGCCAAGCTTAAATTGTGCTTGAGCTAAAATGCATGCATGATGGGATTAGATTGAATGAGGAGCACACTTCTAAGGTGGGTTCGATAAGCAGATACCGAAGAGATGGAGATCAATCACTATTGATATGGTATGCTGGGTGTCATATTTAAGTATAGTATAAGCACATGGGAATATTGTTGATATGGTATGTTGGGTGTCATATTTAAGTATAGTATAAGCACATGGGAATATCCTGAGGACATATTTGGGATGCCAGAATATGTCACAGGATATTCCATTATGAGATTATTGTCATAATGATTGAGATCATTGTATTAATGACTGTAAGGCTATATAATGCCAATGAGACAATCAATAAAATTATCAACTAATTTCAACATGGTATCAGAGCCAGGTTTCCACAAACCCTAGCCGTCACCAAGCTTCCACAAACCCACAGGAGGATTTCCTAGATCTCCTCCACCGAACTCTTCCACGCCCCCCCTTCTTCCCTTCTCCGCCCTTCGCAGGCCGCCCTTCGCTGTTGCTGCCCCGTCCCGCTACTGCTGCGGCTACTACTGCTGCTGCGGCTGCTGCGACTGCTGCTGCTGCGACGGCGGCTGTGACATGCGTGCTGCCGCCTCCTCCGCACCAGCACGAGACAGCGCCTAATATGGATGCCTAGATCTGAAAAAAGGGGGGACATGTTCGGATCTAGGAGCGGACGACGAGGACGAGCGTGAGTCGTGGAGCGGACTTGACGTGATTGGATAGACGACTCATCGATGGAGGAGATCATCAAGAAGCTAGATTCTGCAGAGGTGGCGACGTTGATGAAGTTGTTGACGATGTCGGCTGGTGAGAACACGACACGAACGTCGCCGGAGTTGAAGCTTCCCTCCATCGATCTGAAATTAGATGGACCAGCCACCTATCTGAGTTGGTCACGGCGGATGAGAAGAACCCTCGCAGGAAAAAACATGGAGGGGTTCCTGACGGACGAGACGACAGAGCCGGACAAGGGCTCGACAGGACGCGATGAGTGGAAGTCCACTCATATGGTGATCTACATCTGGCTTCTCAACTCCTTAGTCCAGTCTATTGCCGCCATAGTAGACGGTATTGAGATGGTGAAAGATGTGTGGGAGAAGTTGAGAAGGACCTATGATGGTGTGGGGAACAACTTACGGGTCTTCCAGATAAATGGGAGATTAATGACACCGTACAGGGAGAGAAGACGGTGCAGGAGTATGCCACGGAGTTGGAGCGTCTGTGGTTGGATTATGATCACTTCTCAGATCGGGCGAGCTGCGGGGACCCTAAGTGTAAGGAGAGACAGGTGTGTCTGCAGGAGAGGACGATGAAGTTCCTCAAAGGGCTGACTGCAGCTTTCGCACAGAGGACAGCCTACTTCTAGCCCAACCAAAGATCCCTAGCCTTGAGGAGGCTATCTCAGCCATGATCCAGGAGGAGACACTCATCAGGTTGCAAGCCGGGACAGGTGGTCCCCCCGAAGTAAAGTCAGCACTAGCGATCACCAGCTCAGGTAACACAGGATCTAAGGGAGAGCCCTGGCAGCATAACCGGCAGTGCTACAACTGTGGGGAGATGGGTCATCATCAGTATGCTTGTACCAAACCACCTAGGGAGGGAGATTCAGGTGGTAGACAAGGACCGTTCGGCGGACGAGGATATAATGGAGGACGTGGTCGTGGTCGAGGGGGTAGACGAGGCGGCCGAGGAGGTTATCGGGCGAACCTCCTGATATCAGAAGGGAACGGAGAAGCTGATGGCACCTTTACTGTGGAGGACCAGGCACTGGGAGACATGAGGAGTAGAATAGAGGAGGCGTCCACCTCATTCTTTGTTAGGGGCAACGCTGCCATGTATGCCCATCCATCAGAAGGTACTGACGAATCACTTGCCCTTGCGTCTATCTCTTCCCTTAAATCATCAGACTGGATTATCGACTCGGGAGCATCTCGGCATGTGACGGGGAATGCTAGTGAGTTTTCTTCCTACACTCACCTAACATCAGCAGACAACATTCAGACAGCTGATGGCACTTTCCAGTCAGTGGTCGGTAAGGGTACTGTTAATTGTACAGGTTCAGTAAGATTATCTAATGTTTTACATGCTCCATCCTTTCCAGTCAGTCTCTTGTCCATATAATCCTCCAACTTAAATGCATTGTTTCTTTTGATATTCCTAAGGTGACATTCCAGGAGAAAGGGACAGGACGAAGACTTGGGACTAGCACTTGGCATGAGGGACTGTGGTACCTAGATCGAGAAGGACTGGACTCAGCATTGGTATCTATGGCAGAGAAGGCTGACATGGAAGGACTGCAGCAGAGGACTGAGGATACCTTGATACTCCATCATCGGAGGATGGGACATTCTTTCTTTGATACTCTAAGTAAGTTGTATCCAGAGATTTATGCAAAAACAAATAAAGAGAAATTAGTATGTGATGCGTGCGAGTTAGAAAAACTTACTAGGAGCTCATATGTTGGCACGGGTCATAGGAGCACTTTTGCTTTTGAGGTAGTACATTCTGATGTCTGGGGTCCATGTGCTACTAACACTATGAATGGTTATAAGTACTTTGTTTCTTTTATTGAGTGTGCCTCTCGTGTTACCTGGTTATATTTGATGAAAAATAAGAATGATGTACCTGCTTGTTTTTGGAATTTTCATAAGCATGTCCAGACTCAGTACAAAGCAGTTGTGAAGGTACTGAGGTCTGACAATGGAACGGAGTATACCAACAGGACGCTTGCAGAATACTTGTCAGCACACGGAATACAACATCAGACCACCTGTGCATACACACCAACACAAAATGGAGTTGCAGAAAGGAAAAACAGACACCCTCTGGAGGTCGCAAGAAGTATGATGATCGACATGAATGTGCCACAGAGTCTGTGGGGGCATGCAGTGTTGACAACAGCTCAACTCATCAACAGGATGCCCTCGAAGGTCCTCGGATGGAAGTCCCCATGTGAGGTATTGCAAGGCAATAATAGTGGGATACTCCCACTGAAGGTGTTTGGGTGTGTGTGTTTTGTGAAGGACAACAGGCCATCAGTTGGGAAACTTGACCCTAGAGCGTCAAATGCATCTTCGTAGGCTACTCGGCGACCCAGAAGGGGTATGTGTGCTGGAGTCTAGTAGAGAAGAAGAAGTTTGTCAGTATGGATGTCCACTTTCGGGAGAGAAGAAGAAGTTTGTCAGTATGGATGTCCACTTTCGGGAGTATGAGCCATACTACCACCAGGACGGAACTTCACACAACACGCCTAATACTGCCAGTATTAGGCGAGAGGGGGAGATGGAGAACTTGGTGGTAACTGATTTAGAAGTTTGGCATTGAGGCACGGAGTAAGGACAAGAAGGTGAAGGTGTTAGGCCTACGACTCAGGGAGAGTTACTTACCTACAGCAGGAGAGAGAAGCAAACTGCAGGACCAGTACCGCCAGTGCCAGTGCCAAGTCCCTTGCCTGCGTTCGTCCCAACTCTTGAGGCACCGACACCAACCCCCCTTCAGGTGATACCCCCTCCTTCACAAGATATCATTCCTCCTACTTCTACTCCTCCCACACCACTATCTGTACGGAGGACCACTCGCAGCAATGCAGGAAATCCTCCAAACAGATATGGTTGGGATATTGCTCAGTTTGTTTCTTATGACCATATCCCTTCTTCTCATGGAGCATTTATAGCATATTTGGATAGTATTACTGTACCTAACAATTGACAGATTGCCAAGAACGATCCAAAGTGGAAAGCGGCAATGCACGAGAAGTTGGGAGCTCTGGAGAAGAACCACACTTGGGAGCTTGTGAGACTGCCAGAGGGGAAGAGAGCAGTTGGATGCAAGTGTCTTTACCGTGAAGCAGAGCCCAGATGGACAGGTTGAGCGCTACAAAGCTCGACTAGTAGCCAAAGGATACAGTCAGACGTACGACATCGACTATGACGAGACCTTTGCACCAGTTGCAAAGATGAGCACTGTCAGGACTCTGATTTCTCTGGCAGCGAATGGTGGATGGAAGCTACACCAACTGGATGTGAAGAATGCGTTTCTTCACGGAGATCTAGTGGAGGAGGTGTACATGGAGATACCACCAGGATTTGGCACCAATCAGACAGTAGGCAAGGTCTGCAGGTTGAAGAAGTCCCTCTATGGATTGAAGCAGTCTCCTCGAGCGTGGTTTGACAGATTCAAAAGGGCGATGATAGGGATGGGATATCAGCAGATCAATGCTGATCATACTGTGTTCTTCCGTCGGAGTGGAGGCCACATCACCATGCTTGCAGTGTATGTGGACGATATGATTATCACAGGAGATGATGAGCAGGAGATCGCCCAACTCAAAGGAAAGCTTGGCAAGGAATTCGAGGTGAAGGATTTCGGCCTTCTTCGGTACTTCCTTGGGATTGAGATTGCTCGAGAAGCAGAGGGGATTGTTCTCTCTCAAAGGAAGTATGCACTGGACCTTCTCACAGAAACTGGGATATTGGGGTACAAACCTGCAACGACACCAATAGATCAGAGGTTCAAGATTGATGCTGAGGCTGGAGAACCAGTTGATCGGGACAGATACCAGAGACTGGTTGGCAAGTTGATCTATTTGAGCCACACACGTCCTGATATCTGCTTTGCAGTAAGTGTGGTGAGCCGCTACATGCATGACCCAAGGAAGGGTCATATGGATGCAGTGTACCAGATTCTGAGGTACTTGAAAGGTGCTCCCGGGAAGGGACTAATATTCAGGAAGAACAATCACGTGAGCATCGAGGGTTACTGTGATTCTGACTGGGCTAGTTGTGCTGATGACATGAGGTCTACCTCGGGATATTGCATATTTGTAGGAGGTAACTTGGTCTCCTGGAGGAGTAAGAAGCAGTCTGTGGTGGCCAGATCGACAGCTGAAGCAGAGTACAGAGCTATGGCCTTGGGAGTTGCAGAGCTGCTATGGTTGAAGAATATGCTGGTGGAGCTGAAGCTGGATCAAGAAGCCAAGATGAAGCTGTGGTGTGACAATCAGTCAGCTATTAGTATCGCCAACAATCCAGTACAGCATGACATGACCAAACACATCGAGATTGATAGATTCTTCATCAAAGAGAAGTTGGATAGTGGATTACTGGAGCTTGGCCATGTTCCAACCAGGGATCAAGTAGCAGATGGACTAACCAAGGGACTCGCCTCAGTTAGCATGATTAGAGGATGTGACAAGATGGACTTAGTGAATATCTTTCACCCATCTTGAGGGGGAGTGTTGATATGGTATGTTGGGTGTCATATTTAAGTATAGTATAAGCACATGGGAATATTGTTGATATGGTATGTTGGGTGTCATATTTAAGTATAGTATAAGCACATGGGAATATCCTGAGGACATATTTGGGATGCCAGAATATGTCACAGGATATTCCATTATGAGATTATTGTCATAATGATTGAGATCATTGTATTAATGACTGTAAGGCTATATAATGCCAATGAGACAATCAATAAAATTATCAACTAATTTCAACAATCACATCCCTATTGACCCTTTTCGTTTTATGATTGGAATTGATAGGATTTTGTCTCTTTGGTTGTTTTTTGTTGTATATGTCTCGTGTTCAACTCCGGAGTGCTACATATGCCGTACGATAATGGGAGAAGTCCAAGAGGAGTCGAAGTATCGATACCGAGTTGTCTACATCCAAAAGGGTATCAAGCAGAATATTGGCAGTATATTGCCAATATACTGGTATATGTACCAAAGTTTTCAGCAAGTTCTGTGGGTCTGAAACCCACTTCACGGTGTACTGGCAGTATATTGCCAATATAGTGATTAGGTCGAGACTAATCATTTTTGTGTACGGTTCAGTTAGGTCGGGACTAATCATTTTCGTGTGCGGTTCAAATCTAACGTGATGCATCTGATGATCAAGATTGCTTCTTGCTTAGGACTGTATTAGAGACCCTTTGTAAGAGCTTCTTCATGCCGTAAGGCTGGTGGGCTTGGACAAAAATGAGGCTTAGTAAGAGAGTTCTTGGAAGCCATTAAAGAAGTCTTCAAGATGAAGAATGAGAGAGCTCATTGGGGATCTCGTTAGAAGATGGTTTCGAGTTACGATATTTTGTGTGTAATTCTTATAAGGTTCTTTTCCTGATTCAGTAAAGTTATTTCTTCTCTTTCCATATGAAGTAGGTTTAGATTGACCGAACCATGTTAAATATTATGTGTTTGCATATTTCTTGTTGCTATTTATTCGGGTAGCTGTGTCTTTTTATTTATTCATCATCACTAATTTTATTCTTTGCGTCCATTTCTCATATGTGCACAACGATTGATATCAGAGCTAAGGGACCGTAAGGGATTTCAAATTCTTGGATCTAGGTCAAAGGTAGGTGACAACATTGGCCTGCTCCCTATCTTCCTAGATTGGAATTCTTAAAATCTTTGGTTCGTTAAGGTTCGGGGGGAACTATTTCAAAATTTTGGGATAACGAGTAAGCAGGTTAATAACATCAACTTTGAGGTGGAGAAGTTGAAGTCCGTCTTGACTTGTACTCAAATACTTCGATTGAAGGAAGGTTCTTGCCCTTGGTAGGAGTCGTGGCTGTTTTACTGTTCTAGGGCAAAGACCATGTTAGAGGCGGTTTTGCAGTTCTGGGACAAAGACCATGTCAAGGTAGTTTCATGGTTATGGAGCAAAGACCGTATCAGAGGCAATTTCACAATTCTGGAACAAAGATTATGTTAGAGGCTGTTTATCGATTCTGACTAAAGATCGTGTCACTGGTCGTGTTCAATTTTGGGACATATTATGACGGTGGTTTGTTTCATAGTTCTAGCTAAAGACTGTAGCAGTGGGGAGTAAACTAAAGTGGGAGCTAAAGTTAAAAGTGTATGGAGTATCGACAACATTCTCATGAGATAGCTAGTTGAACAACGAGCCAAGGTGGAGAATGTTGTATATGTCTCGTGTTCAACTATGGAGTGCTACACACATTGTTCGATGATCGGAGAAGCCCATTAGGAGTCGAAGCATTGATATGAGGTTGTCTACAGCCAAAGAGTATTAAGCATAATACTATTAGTATACTGGTATGTACACCAAAGTTTCCAACATGCATATGACGGTCAAGATTTCTTCTTGCTTAAGACTGGATTGTGGACCCTTTATAAGGGCTGGTAGGGTTGGACAAAATGGAGGCTTTGTAGAAGAGAGTTTTTGGAAGCCATTAAGGGAGCCTTCAAGAGAAAAAATGAGAGAGCTTGTCAAAGATCTCGTAAGGAGAGGGTTTCACATTGTGATGTTGTGTGTGTAATCCCTATAAAGTTTTCTTGTTGATTCAATAAAGTTATTTCTTCTCGTCTCATAGAGTAGGTCGAGCTTGACATAACTAGTTATCATGGACACACGCGAAAGTGACACAAACAATAACCTTAGCGACGACGAGTGAATAACAAGACACAATCCGAACAATAGCAACCAAGAACATACACACAATATTTAACATGGTTCAGTCAAGCTCAACCTACTCCATTAGACAAGGAGAGAAATAACTTTATTAAATCTACAAGAGAATTTTACAAGGATTACACACATAATACCGTAATGTGAAACCCTCCCTCGTTGAGATCTGCACCAAGCTCTCTCCTTCCTCTTGATGACTCCCATAATGGCTTCCGAGAACTCTCTCTTGCAAGCCTCCTTTTTGTCTAGGCCTACCAACCCTATAGCATGGAGACGCCCTTATAAAGGGTCTCCAATCCAGCCCTAAGCAAAGCAAGGAGCAGGTCGGTTTTTGTCTTTTAATTGGATTAGTTCTGAATATTGAGAAAATTGAGCTTTGTTGGTTGAAGTTGAGTTGCCTGGGTCGTGCTTGAGCTAAATTTCATGCATTGTGGGATTGAATTTGAGTGAGAATTTATTAAGTCGCCTTTGAGATAAGTTTTATAACAGGTGTCCAAGAACTTGAGCTTGGTGCAGTTCTTATTGACCTTATTACTTCTATGATTGGAATTTTTAGGATTTGGTCTCTTCGACTTGTTTCAGTTGGTGGGTTTTGGATTTTGATTGGTTTCAGCGTTGAAGTTGAGAGAGAAAGTTTTGTTAGGTGGATTAAGAGCAGGTACACAAAAACTGGATATTGGTGACAAATGATTGATTATTTTCTCTTTCTTATTCCAATTGTTAGGAGTTGGCCTTTCGGGCTGGTTTTGGATGGTTTTTGTTGTTTTGATTGGATTTATTATTTACTTTTTAAGAAAGTTACTTTAGTTAACCATCTTGATTAAGGAGGGGTTATAAGATATGCCTGATGGAAATTCAATAGAGCGAGAATTGATTGAGAGCACCCACATTTGACGTGAATTGAGAAGCAAGCATCCAAAAAACTGGCCATTGATATCATCCTCATTTTTATTCAGTTCCTGGGAGAATAGGTGTGTGTAGCTTTCTTGGTTTGTTTTGTTGGTGGTTATGCTGCGCAGATACTCCTCAGTGGTGCTCATGTCCGTATCAGACACGTTTTGAGCACGATGCTTCTTTGACATTCCTATCGGATATGGCTCACCCATGTCTTGGCTCCAAAGAGACCCAAAACATAGTTGAAAGTAATTTTGACATATTTGTTCATGTCAAATGTAATTGAGATTTGTGTTAAATTCTTTCTAGAACAGTTTGGGACCTAGTTACTACCCAAAACATTATATATATATATATATATATATATATATATATATATATATATATATATATATTCGGATACGGACACGATGCAAATTAGAAATACGATATTTTTGAAAATTTTGGGATATGGTTACAACACGGAGCTGTATCCATGTTGTACCCATATCCCAAAATTTTCAAATATATCGTATTTCTAATCTGCATCGTGTCCGTATCCGAATCCGTGTCCTTGTCTATGCGTATTGGTTCCTTTGAATGGGTTTTGTGGAAAAGTGATACATTTTTTGACTCGATTGAAGAGGGGGTTTTCAGATAATGCATGCACTAACTTGCATTTCGGAGATTCAGTAGAGGATTGATTGAAGGGACCTACCACTGAGATGCTCTTAAATGAGCGGGCACAAATGACTTAGCATTTTATCGATCCAATTTTCTAGTTAAAATTGTACAGTTGTACCTGTTTGGCTGGATATGACCAGTGGATATTGGATTTCCCTATTGGTTTCATACTGGAAAATGAGAGTTGATGTTATTGAAACAGGGACGCTGGATCGTGGATAAACTATATGAATGCTAGAAACCTCATTAAGCAAATACAATAAGATTGCAAAGTATTTACCCAATTTTGTACTTATTTAACTTCTTTAGTTTCAATTACATGCAAGTATTCATGTTAAAAATATGCACATCGGTAAAGAGAACAACAACAATAATAAAAGCCTTTTATCTCAAATTTTTATGGCCGGCTATTTGAATCCTTTTATTCCGTTCAGCTTTGTTAAGGGCTATACCCTTATAACATTCACAAAAACCATATCGTTCTTCACGGCTTCAATCAATGGTCGTTTATGTCTACCCCTACTTCTAGTAGCTCATTTAGCTATTATCTTATTGTTCTTCCTAACTGGTGCATCTATTGACTTACGTTGCACGTCCAAACCATTTTAGCAATTCTCTAACATTATCCTCAATTAGGGACATGTTCAACTTCCTAGATAATATGACCAAAATATCCAGGCTATTTTATTTTATTTATATTTATTTGTGATTTTATAATAGCTTGTTAAGATGCAGAATCTGTCTTATATTTTTAGCTGATGAATTCTTCCTATTTCACATGCTGTTTTGCTTTAGTTAACGTTCAAAACTTCAAATGTTAATGAACGTCGTAAGAATACTTTGTGTTTTGTGTTAAGAAAGCTATATTTATGTATCTTTCCATTTGTTTAGATTTTATATTTATACTTTCCATTCTTTCATAATATTTTCATGCTAAGCTTTTCCGGTATTATGAGTAAAATTCATCTCCGTTTTGGGGGAAAAACTATCATATTTCAATTGTGTAGAAATCATTAACAAGCAATCATGATCATCATAATTGTTTCTTGTCATTTTGTCAGGTACCCTGCCATCAATAAGCCTGCAGGCATTGTTCATTGGCTTAAACATAGCAAAGATGCAGAGAATGTTGATTGGGTTGTGATCTTGGATGCAGATATGATTATCCGAGGTCCAATTATTCCCTGGAGGCTTGGGGCAGAGAAAGGCAAGCCTGTAGCTGCTTTATATGGGTATGGATGTTTACTTTATAAGTTCAATTTCTCAATCACTCAAATTAAATTATGTTAGAAATAGTAACCATGATAATCAAAGGCGCGCCTTGGGCGCCCCTAAGGCGTGCCTTGCACCTCACTAGGCAATGTACCTTTCTCCAGGCGCACCCAAGGTGCGTCTTAGGTGCGCCTTTCTTCAAGGTGCAACAAAAAAAAATGCGCGCCTAGGCACGCCTTATGTTTTTTTTTTTTTATACAAAAAAATTTGAGGCATGGAGATAATATTTACCTCATACAAGTAGTTGATTACAGTTGAACTGAGAAAACTAAAATTTACTAAAAACATGGTAGGGAAAAACGTATTTTTGTTGGTTTTAATTTGTTATTTGGTTTTATTTCTTACATTACTAATTTATTTATTTATCTATGTATATTTATTATTATTTTTTATATATGCGTCTTGCTTCGCTTGAGTGGGCGCCTTAATTGCGCCTTGCACCTCGGGCGATATGGACCTTTTGCGCCTCGAGTGCGCCTTGTGCCTTTGACTACCTTGATAGTAACAAAATATCTTGATAATTTAGTGTAATGTTCGAGAAAGGCAAGTAAGCTGTCTGTTTTGGATAATGTTGGTGGCTGCTGAGCATCTCCCTTTTCTATTCATTTGACAACAGGATTTAACACAAATATCTTTTTCTTAATGTTGCTTCTCACCGGATGTGTTTTGTGGCTATTCCCTAACAATATCCCCCACTATAATTGCATCATCTTCATCTAGTTTCTTCTAAGGGAATTTACATGAAATTCTTGGTTGCGTGAGATTAAACTGCATGGCCAAAAAGGTAGATCTAGCAACTTTCTGACTGTCCTAGGTTTTTGCTAAGGCTCTCTTTTGCTCATAATTACTTTAGCAAGGAATTTGCTATCAGCATAGATGGGTGATGTTAATATGACTAGGAAACACAATGACTCCAAAATGCTTTCCATGTTGTGTCTTCCCCCTGTTGGCCACAGAACAGACACTCTAGAACATACTAAGACTTGCCAAAATCAGTGTCTATGTAGCTGCGTGCAAATTGTGTTTTCGTATTTTTGTCCGTGTCATAGTTGACAACCTATCACAAAAGCTGTCAATTCTTTTGTGGACATTTTCAATGCCTATTGTGATCTATGTTTTGATTAGAGAAGACTTATGTGATGACTATGGTACTGATTTAGTGCTCTTAGGCATTCTTATCTATAGACTAGATCATTTTACAAGTGATCTGACTAATATAATACTGGATTAGTCTATAACAGACTTACCATATCGCTCAACCCCCATTGATTCGTGTTCCATGAATGCCATCATGTTTCTTTCATCATTTTTGCTAAATGTTTAAATTTACTGAAACTTTTGTATTTATTAATCAGTGTATATTCATCACTTGCATGTTTGATTTAGATACTTAGTTGGATGTGACAATATTCTTGCGAAATTGCACACGAAACATCCAGAACTCTGTGACAAGGTTGGTGGTCTTTTGGCTATGCACATAGATGACCTTAGGGCTCTGGCACCTAAGTGGCTCTTGAAAACAGAGGAAGTGCGACAGGATCGTGCCCATTGGGGAACAAACATAACTGGTGACATTTATGGCCAGGGGTGGATCAGTGAGATGTATGGATATTCATTTGGTGCTGCAGAGGTTAGCAGATATGATACCTATTAAAAGTTAAGCTACATTATTGTTATGTCTTGCAACATCTCTAGGATTTCCCTAACAAGAATATGTAATCTTTCTGTGCACTTTTCTTTAACAGGTAGGCCTTCGTCACAAGATAAATGATGATTTGATGATCTACCCTGGTTACATTCCACGAGCTGGCATCGAGCCAATTCTCTTGCACTATGGCTTACCATTTACAGTTGGAAACTGGTCCTTTAGTAAGTTAGAGCATCATGAAGATGGGGTAGTCTATGAATGCAACCGTCTTTTTCCCGCACCCCCTTATCCTAGAGAGGTAAGAAGCCAAATAACAACTGTACACTAATTCTTTTAAGAGTCAATTAATGCAACCTGCTTTGACCTTTTGAATTCAACTTCTTAAAATGTAGGTTCTGATGATGCAATCTGATCCAAACTTAAGGCGGGGTTTATTCTTGAGCATAGAATGTATTAATACTTTGAACGAAGGTCTTTTGGCACACCATGCTCTAAGGGGTTGTCCTAAGCCACAATGGACAAAATATTTGAGTTTCTTGAAAAGTAAGAAATTTTCAGAGCTAACCAAGCCAAAGTATTTAGACAGTCATCAGGTGACCAGTCAGGAAGTCGAGCAAAAAGTAACCCCACATGAATCAGAAAGGATCTATGCGAAAATACATACTCTCTTCTCAACTGAGTGTTCACCATATTTTGATTGGCAAACTGTTGGACTTGTCCACAGCTTCTATACAAGTGGCCAGCCTGGCAATATCACACGCCTCCTTAGTTGTACTGATGACGATTTGAGGCATTACAGTGGGCATGATCTGGCTCCTACTCATAATGTTCCATCTATGAGCCGACATCCACTGACTGGAGATTGGTAATGTAAAGCGCACTCTTCTAAGTGATATCAAACTCTCGTAATCTGCTACTAAGATAAAACACTAAAAAAAAACACATACACTAGTGACATGATATACAATATTGACCTACTCCACCAAACACAGTGAAACTCGGATGTTGCTATAGCAATATTCTGCATGATTGAGGATTTTGACATTGCATATGGCTTTATCTCGATTTTGTCATATTGTCTATGGTCTATGGTCTATGGTCTATGGTCTATGGTCATATTTCTTTAATAATCTCTGGTTCTCAATCCTGATAGGTATCCAGCCATTAATAAACCAGCAGCTGTTCTCCATTGGCTTAATCATGTGGATACGGATGCTGAATTCATAGTAATTTTGGATGCTGATATGATACTCAGGGGTCCCATTACACCATGGGAATATGGTGCAGCACGTGGAAATCCTGTTTCAACTCCCTATGAGTAAGTGAATCGAAGATGAACCTCTTTAAAGTTGGTGTCTTGAAAAACCAATCGCGTCTTACAGATATTCCTCTGACTGCTTTGTATTAGTTACCTTATTGGCTGTGACAATGAGCTCGCAAATCTGCACACACGTAACCCTGGAGCTTGTGATAAGGTTGGTGGTGTTATAATCATGCACATAGATGACCTGAGGAAATTTGCTATATTGTGGCTGCACAAGACGGAAGAGGTTCGGGCAGACAAAGCTCATTATGCAACTAATTTTACTGGGGATATTTATTCATCTGGCTGGATCAGCGAGATGTATGGTTATTCCTTTGGTGCAGCTGAGGTATGACTTATGTAGCTAACCCATGTATGCTGATTCCAACTGACCATCTAGTCAGAAGGATAAATCTCAAATTAAGTTCATTCACATCATATAAAATACCATATGTGCACATGAATGCAGTAAAAGCATAGGAAAGCTTTAACCTGTATATGCAAAAATCGAGTAAAACCTTCACATGTTTCAACATTGAGTGCCAGATGGACATAAGTTTCTTCCGTTTATCCTATGTGATAAGTGTTTGAACATAGCATGGCAACTCATTTGCTTCTCTTTGCCATGTTCTCATGTCTATAATTCTTTTACTTGTAAGATTTGTTGTATGGATAAAAATAAAATACAGTGCAGAAATGGTGTCACAGACATGACACTGATTTTGGTGTCTCCTTGTATATTTTGGAGTAACAGTGTTGTGTCTGATACATATCGGACATGGACACGATTCTACAGCACCAATTTTGGAGTATCTGTGCTTCCTAGCTTGTAAGCATGCTAACCCAGCCGTAATCTATCGTGCTACTTGAATAGCTATTTTATATTCCAAAATTATGTACACCAATAAGCAGATTAAAGTTTACAATAGGCCGATTACAGTCAAAAGGACTTGCACTTTGCCACATGACATTCGTGCTTGTACACGATGAATTTTCTGATTTTGCTCTTAGTTACAACAAGAACAACAGCCTTTATCCCAGTTTTTGGTTTCAGCTATGATTCTCCTCTTAGTTCTAACATTTTATTATTGACTATGATTACAATAATCAATTGTTAGTGGTATCTTAAATTGACTATGATATTACTTTTAGAGATAATAAAAGGTCCCAGTCAACAAGTCCCATTACGACAGTTCCAAATAAACAAAGAGATGATGCGACCGATGTTGAGGTCCAGTCAGTCTGGAGGTTCTGCATACACATATGACAAAAACCCAAATCATTATAACATCAGGGACCGAACTCGGGCATAGTTCGATTAGGGACAGTTCTGTCCCTTTGTTCCAGAACTGTTGGTGGGCTACTTTTAGGGTTTTCAAAACCCTAAAAATAGGTTTCTCATCCTATTTATATGGGTTGAGGGTGGAGGCACAAGGTGAAGATTCATGGTGCTTGTCCACGAAAAATCTAAGAGAAAGTCCAAACTTTGCTCTTAGGACTTGTCATCCAAGATAGAAGGAAGAGGATATCTGATCGAGGAGTCATCGCCTTCGTTCAGGGAGATCGCTACGGGTAGGGTGAGTGATTTTATTGTAATGTCTGTCTTTTCTTCTTGAGTGTGGTGAGGGTAGGGCTGCAAATGAGCCAAGCCGTTCGCAAGCTGCTCGAAGCTCGGCTAGATAAAAGCTCGTTTGAGCTCGGTTCGTTTAGTAAACAAGCCAAGTTCAAGCTTCATTTTCGAGCTCGTTTAATAAACGAGCCAAGCTCAAGCTTAGAAGTACTCAACTCGTTTGAGCTCACAAGCTGGCTCGTTTAGAAGCTCGTTTAGGAGCTAGTTGCTGGCAGTCTACCAATATATTTTGTTATTTAAATTTAAATTTAAATTTGTTCTTTGTTGAATTCTAATTTTATGCATGTTTGTATAACAATATGGTTATGTGTATTATATATAATTATATATTCTTAATAATTGATATTAAAGAACATTTTTAATTGAATTTTTATAAATAAATTGTTAATATTATAGGTACTTGAATTCAAGCCTAACTAGCTTGAAATCGAGTTCGTTAAGATCGAAATCAAGCTTAACGAGTTCGAGTTTGAGCTTATCAAGCTTGTTTATTAAGCATGAATCAAGCTTGCTTATCAAGCCAAGCTCGAGCTCAAACCAAACCAAGCCAAGCTCAAGCTTAATATAAACGAGCTCGAGACAAGCCCAAGCTCTAAAATAAAAAACTTATCAATATCGAGCTTGATTAATTCTAATCAAGCCAAGCTCAAGCTTATAAAAGCTTGGCTCGGCTTGGCTCATTTGCACCCCTAAGTGAGGGGGTTGAACCTATTAGGACAAAGGGTTCAACATTGATTTTATTTACTCTTGTAATTTCATCTGAGTTATATAGATTGGAATTTATCTAGGTGGCGTAGTCACCGACCATATACTTTGTTCTTATATGTGTTTGGTGCTTGCGTTAAACAGAGATTGGTTATCTCAGGTGGGTTGTCCTAAGTTTTCGTTGCGGTCAGTTTCAGATACGGTATCAGAACGCTTGTAGGACGTGTCTGATCCCAACATATGGTATTAGAGCATATTTAGCCCTGGTCTGGTCCCAATAACTGGTATCAGAGTTCTCAGGTTCACGAATGAGAAGATGCAATCATATCTACGAAACAGATGAACACATGTATGATTACCCTCACAGGGGGTAACTGGGCGATTTGTAAGCCAAGGATGGAAGATCTAATCTTGTGCAAGGACATGCATGGTCCATTTGAGGGCGACAACGCAAGCCATTGGACAAAGCTGCTGAAGACTGAAAACGATTGGATCGGAAGGCCGTTGGATTCATCCGCCAATGGCTATACGATTCGGTGTTTAATCATGTGTCCATGGATAGTTCGGCAAAAACATTGTGGGAGAAACTGCATTCGCTGTACGAAAGGAAGATGACTTGCAACAAGGCGTTTCTTATTCACCAACTCAAAGTACATGAGGGTGCCCCAGTGGCACAATATCTGAACGAGATTCAGGGCATCATCAATCAGCTGTTTGCGATGAAGATGATGATTGACGATGCGCTTCAGACCCTTCTACTTTTGAGTTCTCTGCCGAAAAACTGGAAGACGTTGGTGGTGTCGGTGAGCAACTCCGCACCAGATGGAGTTGTCACGAAGGAGTTTGTTGAATGAGGAGGTCCGACATAAACAAATTGAATCGTCGCAGGAATCCGCTCTGGTGGTTTCCTACGGTAAAGAAAAACTCAAGTCACAGGCTACTGTGGACATCAAGGAGGGCTGCTATCATTGTGACGAAATGGGTTATATCAAGAGGAACTACATAAAGCTCAAAGCTGAGAAGACCAAAGGCAATGATGATCAGGAGGATCTTATGGCTATGAGAGAGATCATCGCAGCAACTGATGCAGAGGAACCTTATGGCACGTGTCATGATGGCGATTGGATTATGGATACGAGGACGTCGTATCATGCTACTCCACATAGGAGGATCTTCACGTAATACCAAGACGGTAGGTTTGGACGTGTGAATATGGCAACAAGGGGACGACTGCAGTTGTGGGCATCGGTGATGTGCACTTGACAACGGAGCTTGGCGAGAAGCTTGTTCTCAAGGGTGTGCGACATGTACCGAGTTTGTGCTATAATGTGGTTTTCGTAGGGAGGCTGGGAGATGATGGCTGTCGTAGCATGTTTGGGGACAAAGATTGGATGCTTATGAAGGGTTTCCAATAGCTGACTCGAGGAGATTTGTGTTGTGGCATGTACAGGCTTAAACCGCTGAGTTGTACAAGCATGCCACATATATCGGATGGAGGCTCGAGGGATGTTCGACATGAGTTTGTGGATCATCGAAAACTTGTCTTTGAGGGTCTTCGAGATGTTCCAAGGGTTACGGGGGATTCAGTTCATCGAGATAAAGCGACGAATGGTGATGAGTCAAAGATTGAGGGTCAGTCTATCGGTCTCATGATAGCTGGTCGGTCTCCAGGTGGAGATTGTTTCACGGATTCGATTTTGGTAACAGGTAGTTTGCCAAAACTTTACGGAGCGACATTGGTTTCAACAGTTCGAAGCCAGGGAGGAGATCAAGGTGTGCATCAAACTCAATCAGAGAAGTGCATCTCCATTTGCACAGTTCCGGGAGAGCTGTGGGTTATCGACGACGTGCACAATACATGATGTTCTGCTCGAGGATTCATCAGTGTCGGACACGAAGGTGGGCAGGTTCATGGGTCTGAATCTCGAGAGAACCGTACCATCCGCTTGGTTAGGCCAGCCAAGGGTGAAGAAGCTCGTCGGAACGGTAGTACATTCCGGTGGAAGACAGGAGTCAAGGACAGACAACCAAGACTTATGGTGAGGCTGATCTTCAGAGACTTCGGTCTTGGCCATGTTATTGATATCGTTATGATCTCAGTGGTACAAAAGGTGCTACGCATGACAGCTAGCGTCGACGTGACGGTCGAGAAGCTGGAGACGAAGGAAGATGCAAAGCAGATCGGGAGATCAGAGATCAGTGGCATGGGAGCAGAAATTCTGTCATGGGGCGACAGACATGAAGTCCAATTGTGGAGCCATGGGACCAACACCTCTCATTAGACTGGAGGGGAAGATTGTTGAGGTCTAGCCAGTCTTGAGGTTCTATGACAGCCGAGACCGAAGTCGGGCAGAGTTCGGCCAGGGACAAGAATTATGTCCGAGTTCTGTCCCTTTGTTCTAGAATTTTTGGCATGGAGCCAACCGAACTCTGTCCGAATTCGGTGTCGGTCTGGGCTGACGAGTTTTGGGTTCTATTCTATACCATTGCATGCTGATAGATGGTCAGATTTGTTACTGGGCTACTTTTAGGGTTTTCTAAACCCTAAAAATATGTTTCTCATCCTATTTATATGAGTTGAGGGTGAAGGCACAAAGAAGAGCACAAGGTGAAGATTCATGGTGCTTGTCCACAGAAAACCTAAGAGAAAATTCATACTTTGCTCTTATGGCTTGTCATCCAAGATAGAAGGAATATGACATATGATCGAGGAGTCGCCTTCTTCTTCAGTGAGATCGCTACGGGTAGGATGAGTGATTTCATTGTAATCTCTGTCTTTTCTTCTTGAGTGTGGTGAGTGGTTAACCTATTAGGACAAATGGTTCAACATTGGTTTATTTCAATCTTGTAATTTTACCTGAATGATATAGATTTGAATTTATCCAGATGACGTAGTCACCGACAATATATGTTGTTCTTATCTGTGCTTGGTGCTTGCATTAGACGGGGGTTGGTTATCTCAGGTGGATTGGTCTAGGTTTTCACTGCGGTCAGTTTCAGATACGGTATCGAAACACTTGTAGGACGTGTCCGATCCAACACCAGAAGGATGACTTTTGAGGTTTCTTTGCACTGTTTCTTGAGTATTAACTTAGTGATACTTTCTCTGCAATGCAGCTTATATATTTTTCTCTTTTTAGTTTCAGTTTCAGTTTGATTTTTTTTTTTTTTTTATGTGTACCCATTTAAGTTGCAGTTTTGCTACTCCTCAATTTCATACGTTTGATTCTCGTTTAACTTCCTTCATTTGATTATTATCGTCATTTTTTTTTGGAATCGGTAATTTAGTTTGTAATGTTAGCTCACCACGGGAATCGATCTTCGCCCGTCTTGGGATTTATGTCTACGGATCTCATCCACTTGGGCTACACATCTTATATTGGAGACTAAAGATTATGAAATTGCCACTCAACCACATGACAGATGTTACCATCATAGTGATGCATTAACCATAATTTTTCTTAATATCTGACTGAAGGATTAGTCTTGATATCAACTTTAACCAAGATTTATCGATTATTACTAAAATATTGTTTGGTTGAATTCACGTGCCACCCATGAAGTTTGATGATCTAGTACTAGCTAGAAATTGTCACCACTAAGTTCTTTGTCTTATTGTATGTATTTACCATTATCCCCCTGTATTCTACACTATTATTATGGTGGTAGAATGAATGACAAAAGAGAGCTACAAGAAACTTACCAAGTAAACTTATGCTGAACATGAGGCTCAATCAAGGTACAGTCCGAGCAGTTCCGACTGATTTGAGTTTTCCACATCAGAAACAACTAGTATGTATGGCCCGACCTGGCATGACCCACAGTTGAACTAGCATCTGCTCTGGGTCAAATGTTCATAAAGGTAGTTGATAGATGTCATTATGTCAGTATGGTAACAACAGATTAAAGCAAAATTAAGGGTCCGTATTAACGTTAAGCATGAAAGTAATGATAGGCTAACATATATTACATTCTTTTTGCAGTTAAATCTGAGGCACATCATAAAACGGGGCATATTAATCTATCCAGGTTACGTCCCTGAGCATGGTGTCAGTTACAAGGTTTTCCACTATGGGCTGAAATTCAGTGTTGGGAACTGGAGCTTCGACAAGGCTGATTGGAGGAATGCCGACATAGTTAATACATGCTGGGCTAAGTTTCCAGAACCTCCTGATCCTTCAACACTCTCCAAAGCCGATGAAAATGACCTACAAAGGGATTTGTTAAGCATAGAATGCGCTAGATCACTGAACAAGGCTCTTCACCTGCATCACAAGAGGAGGAACTGTCCGATTTCATATCAAGAAGCAATAGTTGGTGACATAACATCTAGAAACGCTTTGGAAAATGAAGGGCATGGTGAAGATTTGTTTGGTGCTGTATCGAAGTCGTCAGCCGTTCATGAATCAGGCAACAGGCATAGTAGGCCCACAAGGATATGGTTGATTGGTCTCTGGGCCCTTGCCGTGTTGTGCTTCCTAGCTGTAATTTCCGTTGGATTCTCCAGACATAAACCAGAGAGGTCAAGGAAGAAGGCTAATAGAAACAAGAGGGCTTATACTGGAGGTTTCGATCCCAATGGAAACTCTTATAAGATTCACAATAAGCACCTGTATGATATCGAAGTAGCTTCTGAAGATTAAAGACTGACTTGTACATGTCCTGCTGATATAAATTGTACGAGTTCCGATTGCCACTAACATTTGTGGAACTAACCCGCTTTCTATCCTGGCGCAAAAGGAGAGGAACGATCAGGCTTACTGCTAAATGAGATGGAGATGAAGGTACCATGAGAAGAATGCATTTCCATCACATCTGTAGCAGAACTTTATGCACTCTACAAAGAGTTTTACTTATTATTCGTGGAGTATCCTTTCCAGCTAATTGATTAGCATACATATAGTCTGGAGCCGGCTCAATTTTGGTGTTGTATACCAATGAGTTGGATTAAATATCACTCTAGCTATGTCTTGATCTGGTTCTTATATTGAGCAAGAGTATTAAAAGAGGGTTGTTGTGATGATATGTGTGTCAAAAGGATGTTCAATTATGCATATTCTTAATCCTAAATAGAATGTAAACTAGGGAATTCAATTTTTTTATATATGTAAAAATAGTATCTAGTTACATATGCTTCAGAATCGAGGGAAAGACGGAGTGTCAAATGTTTAAACAAGATGACCATGACCGTTGGGCAATACCTAGGATAGCGGGCAAGTGAGTCCAAGAACATAGCCCTAAACTTTTCTTAAAAGGGGTCAGATGAAGTATAATAACGATTTTCTTTAGGTTTTTTAAACAATTTTAGGTAAGTGTAATCTGTGTAGGTCTGTTCGCGTGTTCGCACCCCTGGAGTGGACGAGAAAGGTGTGTTTGAACCCTTGGGACGAGAGCAAACGTCCTGATCAGGAGTTCACTTTTCCGTATGAGCAAAAGAGTTGATACGATGAGACGGGAGAACATTGGACAGTGTTGGGGTGGAAGGTATGAAAAAATAATACAAATGGGGTGACCGAAGGTGACCGTTAGGAAGTTACATTGGACTAAGTTACATTGGACTGGACCAAGAAGCGTGGGAAAGGAGACACCTAGGTTAGGAAGGGTCCGTGCGAACCACTGTGTTTAACTTAGCTTTGGAGGCAGGTTGCAATTATGTGAGGATGTTATGAATATTCAGTGATGACCCGGAGTGGTGATCTAGATCTAACTCTCAAAAGAAAAAGCAATTCCTTGATGTGTATTGGATCCACTCTTTTTATTAGCATGAATAGATAAATTATCGTCTATTTCTCCTCCTTATTCTAAAAAATAGAACTGATATAAATAATAAATGCAAACCAACATTTATCATAATCCCAAAGATTCACACGATTATCGAAGCAGAGGAAAGATAGGGTGATGTTGGGAACGGAACGCGAAAACCGTTTCTCCAAACCAAGAAGCTGCGAGAGAACCAAGCAATAACAACGTACAAAGCCAAACGCCAAACCATACAGAAAAATTACAAGCAGACAAGCGATTTTTATGTGGAAAATACAGATGAAAAAATTACGGGACGATCGGAGTCCAACCCTGAAAAGCCTCAACTATTGGAATAGAAGATTACACCCTCTACAAACTTCTCACCGATCCAACACGGATCACCACACTACTTGGAAGATGAAAAATAGGATTACAAAACTCATGAAGAACCGCAAATGACGAGTAGATTTACCCGAAGCAATCTTCTCCTCGAAATAGCCGTAGATCTCCTTTCTCTCCCTCAAAAGTGTAAAAGCACTCTTGTCACTTTTTTTTCTCTTTTTGTTCTATATTGTATGAGACTTCTTATAAACTTTTGCATGAATTAGGGTTTCCATGTATTGAAAATCTATATATGGAAGCCAAAAATATTTATTGAAATTCAATTACATTCAATCATATATTTAATGGAAATCAAATCATAAATTGGCTTGCCATAAATTAGAAATCTAATTATATGGAAAGTTAATATATGAAAGATCCAATCATAAATATATAATCAAAGTTAAAGATGAAAATCCAATATAATATTTTTTTACCATAAATGTTTCAATATACGGCGCTCAATGCACTCCCCGAGATTTTTGGACACACGGATGGCGCTCGTCGCACTCCGGGATATTCTCCACATAGGTTGGGAACCCTACCCACTCCAACAAATCTCCCCCTTCCCAACTAGGTGGAGGAGCTCGTCCTACCGACGGTTCTCCTGCAGTACTCATACTTTCTCCTTGATAGAACCTCCGTGAACATATCTGCTCCATTATCGTCCGTGTAGACCTTCTCAAGCGACGCGTCCTTCTTCTCTAGCACATCTTGTATCCAGTGATATCGAGTCTCAATATGTTTGGGCCGACTATGAAATCTCTGGTTCTTCACAAAGTGGATCGCACTCTGGATATCGCAAAGCAAAACGTACATCTCTTGCTTTAGCCCAATTTCTTGTAACAACTTCTTCATCCACAACAACTCTTTGCACGTGTAATGACCCTTTCCGTTCAAGCGGACAGCCGATTCAAACGGCGCAAGTGCAATGACCCAACCCGCTTTGCTCAGCGAGAAGACTCGTTTGAGGCAAAAGATTTCAGACTTGGCCCTTCAGGAGTTCAGACTTAGACTTTCAAAGGCTCACTCGGAGTATCGTCCGACCGAGGCGAATCATCGCTAAGGTGGGTAGCTACGATGAACTTGTCTTTGCTTAGCCAGCACACTTAAAATATGGACGATACATGCTAGTCGCTAGGTGAATCACCCATTTCATGCTAATAAAGAATACAATGCACATAGCTAAGGGAATAATCCCATCTTGTATTGCTTTTGTTAGAACATGGAAATAAACTTGGCTTATAAATGGACCCTCGCATGCTACTTTAGCTTCATGTAAGTAGACCCCACTATGCCTTGAGTAGATCATCATATACTCTTCGTAGTGCACTGCTTCACTTGTTTACACTGCACGCTCATAGATTATGTCCCTCGATAATGTCCCTGTACAGTTGCACTCCTCGCACTACCCCTTAGACCGTGCCAACGTATATGCTTATGTTTCATATAAATGCTTGTATGCCTGCTTACATTATAGTATGTACTCGTTGCCTCATTTCAGTGCTTGTCACATAATTCATGCCACGACCCCGGTAACACTACCTTGTCTTGCATTCATCTAAGTTTTCTGGAAGACTATCGAATAGTCGTTTCGTGCAAGTATGAACCTGAAGTATTCGGGACCGTTAGGTCGCCAAGCCAGTTCCCGAACTAGGAGATTTGCACCATGACAATAATCCAAGAATCATAGCTCGTGGAGCAATACTCGTCCCATACTGAATTAAATGGCTCGGAGAGTCAATATATATTTGTGAACAATCATGCCTTGAACTTGTACCTGATATATCCTGACTTGTTCCTGTACCTATACCTAACAAAAGGCCCGAAAGATTAGAGACTTGTATGGTCATGGACAACTTGGTACACAAGGGAGATCTTCGGATCTTGTTTCACGGACGGTCTCCGGGGCACCGGGGCCATTCCGAACGGTCGGAACCTCCTGACTGTAGTCGCCTGCGTCAGGCGGCATGTGTGCAATGCCCCATATTCCTTCTTGCACACCATTCCATCCTGAGACTATACCGTCCTCTATGGCATCGTGCTAGTGACCTTCTGTTCATATAGATAAGTCATCCTCGCTTAGCGGCAACCCACGTACGAGTCGTTGCATCGCATCCAGTAATTTGAAATACCTGAACGATCATGAGTATAACACACTTATACATAATTGAACACTTGAATATCCTATGCAACATACCTGAGTAATCCGTGTAACTAGTACACCTGAAACATAACCTCGCTCACGACACTCGTATTTTCATATGCTATTGTCCCTGGATTTCATTATATATGCTCGTGCTTGGTTTAACTTGGTTTGCCTTGGACAGGGAAGGGTAAATGGTAAGTTGGTAAGTCTCACCGTGTTACTCTTATATCGCACGGGGCACTGCCATACGAGTTAGGCTATTCATTATGCCATAAAACTGATCCTAAGGCAAGATTAGAAAAATAACTTAATAGATGGTGCACGGAACCTTTATAATGTGTTTGGATTTGTCGAGCATGCGAGAAGTCTCCTCACCAGTGCATTCATGTACTGATAACCCACCAGATTGCTTGCAGGGTACGGGAGAACCTCGTTGGGGGCGAAAACCCCCTTCGTGCGTCCTAAGGCATGGAGTTCGATCTGAAACCTTGGAGCGTTGTGTCCGAAACTGAAGCACATATACAAGACATAATGTTAGAATATCACCTATGTATCATTCTACAAATGTAGCCACTTGGCACGCTTTTATTGCTTTGAGAGAGGACTTGAGCGACTTGTAATCTCGGCCTAGCGCCGCTTGTAACACTTGTTCAATATCAATAAAGAGCTTGTTTTACTTCTATACTTGTGTTATTCAATGCTTTCGCTATTGACGACTCTGTGAACTTGTTACCAATCGCCTGTTCGTTCTTATTCCGCTGCACTTAGACTATCTGTGCGACTCTGTGGCTTAGACATTTTATCGCCTGTTCGGATCATGGCCTTGTACGGGCACAACTTGTGCTCGTGCGGCATCACGTCCAGATGTGAAAGATCGTCTCACGGGAGCGCTGGCGCGGTGATTCGTGCCTAGCGGGGACGGCCAATTACCTGCGAGAGATCGGGGCCTGACATATTGGTATCAGAGCATGGCTTTACGCCTTTAGAATTCGTATCGATTTTCTCAGTTTCGAAAGCTCGTTCATGGGTTATGTGCATATACTCTCTCTCAATGTCCCAACGGAATGTTCCATACAATGAGTCTAAATAATTTTAAAAAGTGCGTGTGAATGATATGATTGCTTTTACTGGATAGTAATGTGATGACCCTTGTTTCGACCTGTGTTAGACTTTATGAAAATAGACTTGTGCTAGAATTGCAAGTTTTGTGTGAACCCGAATACCTATACATGATTTTTCAGCTGGTTAGTGTGCGAGATGGAATATCGTTCGGACGGTTATCTATGCACACAATCTTTCGGCTAAGTTGTTTGAGTATCGTGCACCTAGACCTTTTGGTGCTAGCAACCTAGTTGCAAGCAAGATTGGGATATTGTTCAGATAAGAATAAGTCAGACTTAGATTGGCAAAAACATTATCAGATTATCGCTAAGGCGAATATAGAGATCGTGCTTGAATTTTGAGAAATAGCTCGGACGTTATTTCATGTTGGCAGATACAAATCAAATATGGTTTACTTGGATGATTATCAACAGGATATATATACGAGACTAAGATTTATCAGACGATGCTTAGGTATCGTGCAGTAATTCTAAAGAATGACTTGGTGAATATGCTAGCTAGTGAAGCAAACACGATTGAGAATTTAATTGGGTGACTCGATTTATGAGTGGTGTATGGATCATTTTGGAAATGTTTAAACGAATTCATAGGTCTCGTGCGATAGTTGGATTGAACGATTTGAGAATATCTTGAACAAGTGATAAGGCTTATATCGAATAGGGATTCAAGGTAATGAAATCGATATCTTGGTCAAGAAAACTTGGTGGATCGTACGAGCGATTTCAAATTGAATCAAATGGATTAAAACTTGAGTATGGATATTGTGGTTCGATGAAAGAGGTAAGCGATAACATATTTGACTTGGAGTTTGGAAGAACGATCTTGAATCTAGTTCAAAAATATAACATTCGAAATCAGTCTCGACCGAGAACGATTATCATGCGGGAGCGCCGGCGTGGTAATTTTATGTACGGCGGGGATAATCGAACTCACAGGAACATGTTCGATGATTATTCCAAACGAACTCGATGAATGGAACGTATCAAAAAGTGGATAGACTTTGGCTTGAATATTTGAAACTTAATTGTTTGAGGAATGCCAGAAGTAGACTTTGGATTTATCAAACAATAACATTGAAGTTGGATGATTTTGCTAGACGAATTATAATCACGGCATGGACGAACATGACTTGGTGGATTATATATATATATATATATATATCTTGGATGGAGCAAAGTGTAATGATAAGGTATCTCGATCGTTTCGAAGATAACCATAACGTTCAACGTTCTTGTCTTGTGCGAGCGTAACTCTATGCTCGTATATGCGTCACACCCGGATTAGGACGATTATCCAGCGGGAGCGTTGGCATAGTTATCTCATGTCCAACGAGGATAATCGAACTTGCGGGAGACCGGAGCGTGGCAATTGAAGGATCATCTTGACTTGTGGCTCGACACGATAAGACGAGTTTGGAAATACAAGTGAATCAGAAGTGTTTCAAGGATAAGTTAGTTTAGAACCGGGAATAAGTCATGCTTGATGGTTTCGTGAACGGATACATGAATCTTGTTGGACGACTTAGAGTTTATGATTGAGATTGGTGATTTAAAAATGAATCATGGCTTGGTGGTCTAGACTTAGAATGGTTATATAGATTCTATCAAAAATATGTTTGAGGAGATAGACTATACGAATTGCTAGGCTTATCATGCGACTTATATATATCATGGATTTGACTGAACGGACTCAAACCCTGTACAAAAGATTATGTTATTATGAGTAGGATGATCTATGCTCGATGTTTAGAAATCTAAGTGAACGATCTTGGGTAGAATATTTCGTACAAATGAATAATGGTTTGACCTTAGGAATTGGGGGCGAGCATCGTGTGACGAATTTGCACAATGAATCGTGTGGTTGAACTTGTACCTATGACCTTGTGAGCTGACCTAGTAATTAGGCAGACGACCTTGTGCCAAGTGAAAGAACTTGTGTGACCGAATTTAGCATATTGCTTGAACAAGCCATAGAACTGGGGCAACAAGACTTAGTGTTAGACTTGGAATGGTAAGTGTGTGTTATGTTTGACATAAACGGAATGTACGATAGGACATGGACGCTAGTCGGTTGATCAGATAGATCGTGCTTAACGGTAGTGCAATGCTTGGTTTGAGTTGGAATGGAAATGACTTAGATTTTATTGACCATGTTGGAAGTATCATTGTGATTCATAAGATGAGAACCCTTAAGATTTTTGCAAGTAGCTTGTCTGAATTCACTATCGCTAAGTTTGGTTGAATGCATATGTTTGAGGGACGCCTTGAACGTGTGCACGATCCAAGACTAAAATACATGTTGAACTCGAGTGCAAAGACTTCGCTATCGCTAAATTGGTTGACATGCATATGTTTGAGGGATTTTTTGAATATGTGCACGATCCAAACTCACGATATGCTGATCTTGAATGCTAGTGCAAGTGAATATGTTAGATTAGCATGGTCGAGTATAACAATTTGGATAAGTTTGTCTCAACCTTAGATCATTATTCAAGATGGATTACACCATACCCCGTGTTAAGCGATATATTCCGCGCTAAGGTGCATTTGAGACCGAGTCAGAGCTTGGATTGAATGATACAATCATTCAATGAGACAGACCCAGCATACACGTGACACGGTATAAGGAAGGAGTAGGAAATTATGTTCGAACGGATTTAGTGATACCGATTGCTATGCTTGAGATAGATTTGATAGTGCGATAGAACGGTTTACGCTCAGGAAGTCACGAGGACGAGACTTTTCTGAGTGGTGTATAATGTAACGACCCGTTCAGTTCAAGCGGACAGCCGATTCAACGGTGCAAGTGCAACGACCTGACCCGCTTTGCTCAGCAAGAAGACTCATTTGAGGCAAAGGATTTCAGACTTGGCCCTTCAGGAGTTCAGACTTAGACTTTCAAAGGATTGCTCAGAGTATCGCCCGACCGAGGTGAATCATCGCTAAGGTGGGTGGCTACGATGAACTTGTCTTTGCTTAGCCAGTACACTTAAAATACGGACGATATATGCTAGTCACTAGGTGAATCACCCCTTGCATGCTAATAAAGAATACAACGCACCTAGCTAAGGGAATAATCCCATATTGTATTGCTTTTGTTAGAACATGGAAATGAACTTGGCTTAAAAATGGACCCTCGCATGCTGCTTTAGCTTCGTGCAAGTAGACCCCGCTATGCCTCGAATAGATCATCATATACTCTTCATAGTGCACTGCTTCACTTGTTTACACTACACGCCCATAGATTATGTCGCTCGATAATGTCCCTGTACGGTTGCACTCCTCGCACTACCCCTTAGACCGTGCTAACATAAATGCTTATGTTTCATATAAATGCATGCTTGACTGCTTATATTATAGTTTATACTCGTTTTCTCATTTCAGTGCTTGTCACATAATTTATGCCACGACCCCAGTAACACTACCTTGTCTTGCATTGACCTAAGTTCCCCGAAAGACTATCGAATAGTCGTTCTATGCAAGTATGAACCTAAAAATATTTAGGACCGTTAGGTCGCCAAGGCAGTTCCCGAACCAGGGGATTTGCACCATGTCAAAAATTTAAGAATCACAGCTCGTGGAGCAATACTCGTCCCATACTGAATTAAATGGCTCGGGGAGTCGATATATATTTGTGAACAATCATGCCTTGAACTTGTACTTGATATATCTTGACCTGTTTCTGTACCTGTACCTAACAAAAGGCCCAAAAGATTAGAGACTTGCATGGTCACGGACAACTTGGTGCACAAGGAAGATATTCGGATCTCGTTCCGCGGACGGTCTCCGGGGCACCGGGGCCGATCAGATCGGTCGGAACCTCCTGACTATAGTCGCCTGCATCGTACGGGGTGTGTGCAATGCCTCCTGTTTCTGCTTGCACACCATTCAGCCCTGAAACTACACCGTCCTCTATGGCATCGTGCCAGTGACCTCATGTTCATATAGATAAGTCATCCTCGCTTAGCGACAACCCGCGTTCGAGTCATTACATCGCATCCCGTAATCTAAAACACCTGAACGATCATGAGTATAACACACTTATACATAATTGAATACTTAAACATCCAATGCAACACATCTGAGTAATCCGTGTAACTCGTACACCTGAAATAGAACCTCGCTCATGACACTCGTGTTTGCTTATGCTATTGCCCATAGATTTTATTATATATGCTCGTGCTTGGTTTAACTTGGTTTTCCTTGGACAGGAAAGGATAAATGGTAAGTTGGTAAGTCTCGCCGTGTTACTCTTGTATCACACGGCGCACTGCCACACGAGTTAGGCTATTCATTATGCCATAAAACTGATCCTAAGGAAAGATTAGAAAGATAACTTAATAGATGGTGCACGGAACCTTTATAATATATTTGAATTTATCGAGTGGGCGAGAAGCCTCCCCACCAGTGCATTCATGTACTAATAATCCACCAGATTGCTTGCAGGATATGATAGAACCTCGTTCGGTGCGAAAACCCCCTTCGTGAGTCCTAAGACATGGAGTTCGCTATGGAGCCTTGGAGCGTTGCGTCCGAAACTGAAGCACATATACAAGACATAATGTTGGAACATTGCCTATATATCATTCCATAAATATAGCCACTTGGCACGCTTTTATTGTTTTGAGAGAGAGGACTTGAGCGACTTTTAATCTCGGCCTAGCGCCGCTTTTAACACTTGTTCTATATCAATAAAGAGCTTGTTTTACTTCTATACTTATGTTATTCAATGCTTCCGCTATTGACCACTCTGTGAACTTGCTACTAATTGCCTGTTCTTCTTATTCCGCTGCACTCGGACTATCTGTGCGACTCTGTGGCTTAGACATTTTATCGTCTGTTCGGATCATGGTCTTGCACGGACGCAGCTTGTGCTCGTGCGACATCACGTTCAGATGGGAAAGATCGTCCCGCGAGAGCGCTGGCGCGGTGATTAGTGCCTAGCGGGGACGGTCGATTATCTGCGGGAGATCGGGGCGTGACAGCACGCCTCTGTCGTCGCGATGTACTCTGCCTCTGTCGTAGACAAGGTATAAAATCCCTCACCCAAAATAGGTATTTTGTGTGTATTTTATATTTCTTATAGGTTATTTTTAAAGCAATTAAAATTAATTATTTTATTAGGATACTTTACCGTAGTTTGGACATTAATGATATAGGACGCCCCCAAAATCTACATCGTCCTTCTTAGAAAGTAGCCTACACAGGAGACACAACTTTTAGGATCTTTTCGTGACTCTAAATTTGACCATTCAATATTAGTATGGTACTAGTGTAACAACTATAGTTTATTGTATATAATATTTAGATATTTTTATATAAATAATCCATTTATGGTTATTTTCCATCCAAACATTCTGCAATAAGCAACACATAATTCCTCCATGCCAAATTACGCTACTTTCCTCTTTTATAGGATTTATTTATTATTTATTACTATTTTAATCAAATAGAATTAAATCAAATCCTTGTCATATTAATTAATTGATTAGTTGTTGACTTTTAAATACCTAACAACCTAATTAGGAAACAACCTAATAAACTAACTACCCATCCCAATCCTAATCCTAGCCAAAACCCACGGCTCCCCCTTGGCCGAATCTCTCCCCCTCTCTTCTCTCCACACACACACACACACACACACACACACACACGTATATATATATATATATATATATATATATATATATATATATATATATATATATATATATATATATATATATATATATATACACCTTCTATCTTCTAAAAATTCTAACTTAAATTCTCCTCTACAAAACCCTAATTTTCTTCTTCACCTCCTTCCTCCAAGCCGCCACCACCATCACCAAGCTGACCCCCCCTCCTCATGTGGCCACACCACCTCTTCCATTCAAGAACCCTAGCAATTTTCTCCTTCTTCTTCTAGTAAGTTCTTTAATCCTTCTCTACTTAATATCTTCTTGTTATATATTTATATAGATTTGTATATATGTGTGGGATATTTTATAAACTCCATTAATTTATGATTGAAGAACTCATGCAACCCATGAACCATAATTTTGAGGTTCAACCCAAAACTTTTGTGCATGCATGAAACCTCCTTCAAAACCCTCTTTAATTCTTGTTAATATATTCATATAAATGTTAATGATATTGAATATATTCAATTTTGATAAATAATTCCAGATTTATTAATTTGTATTAAAATAGAGTTTTGAGCATATTTTATGAGTAGTTTTGACCTAGTTTTGATGTATGCATGTTGGAGATTCTTTGACCTTGTTAGGACTTGATCATAGATAGAAAGACCCCTAAAATTTTCTTCATGAAGTATTATCTTTCCAAAATTTATATATTCTTAAATTATATCAAAATTATATTATTTAATGATTATATTATCACAACACCCATGTACCACCCCTTGGCATGCATACTAGCAAAGTTTGGTTGCCAACCCTAATAGGATCAACTTGTAGATGGTAAAATCATAAATTTTTTTGTATAGATAAAAAAATAGTATTTATTGTATTTATTACTGATTTTACCATTTTTTAATTTATAAAAATTAGAATTCTAGGTGTTTTATGTAACAAGTTGACCTAGTTTTGATAAAACTTGATCCCGACAGTTTTAGACTTAAACCCCAACCAAAAATCCATATTTTTAACATTTAAAATTATATTATTATATTTTAATTCTTAATTTTTAAGTATTATTCCAGATTTACTTAGTTGTCAAAAATTGATTTTTGGTGATTAGTAGGTAACCCGTCATGACCTAGTTTTGGTTTCTACTTGGTTTTGGACTCGTAGAGTTTATAGGAGATGACCCTATCACTAAAAAAAATCTATTTTCCAATAAATTCAAGAATTAATAGTTTTTTATTAAATAATGTTTTAAAAATGTTTTTTGATAATGTTTGATGGTTAGTAATATTTTGGTGTGGAGTTACTTGCATGTTTAACCAAGTAGGAGTATTAACTAGGTAATAACTTAATTTGACTAGAAGAATAATAGTCTAATTAGTGTAATAATTAATTGGTAGGTGTTCGAGATGTTTCTATGGATAGCTCCGGACCACAATTGTTGTGCTCGCATCTTGACCTGGTACCCTATCCCTTTTCTTTATATATATATATATATATATATATATATATATATATATATATATATATATATATATATATATGTATATGTATATTATAATAACCTTAACTAGCCGATTAATTTTAGAGAGAGAGAATGGGTTGGGGGATTGTCATTTAGGGTTCTTCGATCTTCCAGTAGCCATTATTCATAGCTCTGGACTCCAAACGTGGCACTATTTCTTGCGTTGGAACCGTATTGAGGTTAGTTTTTTGAATATGGTAATTTTTCCACAAAATTCAGAGTATTAAATTCTGGAAAATTCGTAGAGCACAATATGTCCAAAAATATATGTGTCTCAGTATTTTTGCGATTTCGGGAGAACCAGGGATCTGAATCATGAACCGTTTGAAGTTTTGGGAAGCTAACGTCGAGACCGTCGACATATATTTTTTCTAGAATTTAATTCGAATTATTTCTATGCTGTTAATTCTGTAGAATTTCTAGGTTTGCAATCAACCACCGTTGCACAATACGATTTTGTATGTGCAATAGTTTTTAAATAAATTCGAATCCGGATGAGCCATAAATTCTAGCATGTTTGTGACGCTGAAATCTACAGAAAATCATTCATGAAAGTCAAGTTTGTATCGGTTGACTTTTTGGTCAACAGATTGTCTCGATTTGCGTGCCATGAGTCTCGAGTTGATAAAATTTGGTTTCTTTGGACAAAATTTAGGAATTTACCTAAGAATTCAAAATAAAAAATAAAAATAGTATTTTAGAGTAATTTTTCCATAATTAAATAAAATAAAATAAATTTTTTCTTGACATGGTAACATATCATACGTAGGATTTGGACTCTGAATTGGGACCTGATCCAACCACAGGTAAGGACCACATGCGAGTACATTATCTGGTAGTTTCTATTATTTGATATTTTTTATGATGCATGTTTATAGTAGTGTTTTACCTGATTTCTGACACGATGGATATAAGGATTGGTATTGTATGGATTCATTTTCGTGAGATACATATTTTCAGGCCTATTGACTTTTTCTGGACTAATGAATTACTGGTCTAATGAATTACTAGATTAATGTATTTTATAGCCTGTTAAAATCTTCTGGGCTATTGAGATTATTCGTGTCTGGACTTGGATCCATGAGTACTAGTCGAACGAGAAAATACCTAGGAGACGCGTGAACATCCCTTTCTATCCTATGGTATTACTGGAATAATAGCAGCCACACACGACACGTGTGGTTTACCGAATATTACCCCCTAGCCGTTCACATATCAACTTGGTATTTCAAAACACTAGTTAGATACAGTCATTCTGGATTAATCTATACTTTCTGATTGTACACTTGCATAACAGATTTTCTAGTTTACATATATATCTGTCTTTACATGCTTCTATGTTCTTCTTTCTTGTCTTTTATTATTTCTTTATTTAACTGTTCCTCTATGATATACCATATTCCATTATTATATGCTCATCAAGTATTTCATAACTATTTACTGTTCATAGTACTTATCAATTAACTGGAACTGCTATTGGGTTGTACTCGTTCCATCCTGACTGGGTAAACATTTTTAGGTGACTTGCTATCTTGCTCATTGGATTTTTTTGGAGATCGAGATGCTTTTGGAGACCAATATTATAATTTAGATAGTTTAGCAACTTCTTTGGATTTGATGTTTAGCGGGTTTGTTCCCAAGTTATGATTTAATTATAAATTAAGAATATGGTAAAAGTATGTAAATATTGTGAATGAGCAATAGATTTGAATTTGTGATTAAATATTATCTATTTGGATTGATGGACCATTGTTTTCATAGACAACGTACTACTGTCGATGCTGGGCGTAGTCTGGGCTTGGCCACGTACTCGTATCCGAAAAGCGGGTGCAGGTCGTGATAGTTTCCTCACCACTTCCTATTTAATGTACTTTCCTAATGGTTCCTTGAGTATAGCCTCCTGCCAGAATATATGAATCCTTGTTGTTAGAAGATAATTATGATAGCATACCTACTAAGAAAAACAAATTAGAAAATTGGCGGCTCCCAAAAGTTTAGCATACCTAATGAACCCTAGCATCCAACACCTGTAAATTGATTGACCATTATCCATTGCTATATTTTGGAATGACTTGAGTGCAATATAGATACTACTAGGGTTATGTCACCACCACATTTTCTAAGAAAGAATATTTTAGTAATTTTATAATTAATTAAATATTATGCATGTTAAATAATTATTTGTTGTATTATTTAATTGTTGTTAGATGTAAGTTATTTATTTTGGACTTGTGTTAGTGGACCTAACTAGTTTAGTTTAGACTCATGGACCAACATGTATTAATTGTTAGAATTGAGCCCAACTAGAAAGCCCAATGATTAGGAGGATGATTAATTTAATTAAACCATTAGATTAGAAGCTTCCCTCCTTAATTATTGCTTCATGAGAGGCCCTAAGGGTATATTGGACATTACATAGTAGCTTGAGAAAGGGGTAAAGGGGGCCGGCCTATTAAAGAAGCGGGAGAAAGTTTCTCTCTCCTCTTTTCATTTGAAAACTAGATCTAGAATTTCCCTCAACTAAATTTCTTCATTCCACATCATTTTTCCTACCAAATTTTATCCTAATTCCTTCTCAAATCACCATTGGAGACTAGTGGAGCAAGATTCTAGAAGGAGGAAGCAAGGATCTACAAAGAGGACCAAGGATCTATAAGTTGGAGGCCAATTTTATCACATTTGGAGGTTTCATTTGGAATCCATCTCCCAATAGGTACAATTCATTTCCCCCCCTTAATTTAGGTTCTAAGTTTGAGATTTAACCATGAGAAATCAACCCATATGAATAGGCTATCCATATGATTTGATTTTGTGTTCATAGGAGGTCTATTGTGAAAGTTATGGTACTTTTTGTGTCAATTTTGGGGAAATTTCGAGATTAACATTTGTTGTATGTGTCAATTGGTCCTATAGATCAATTTGGCATGTGCTTGTGTGTTTGGGCTAGTGTCGTGTCCATAATTGGGTATGTGTAGGTCGTATCCCAATAATTTGGTGATACGTGTTGATTTGGGGGTTTTTTCTCCGACACGGGACTTTGTGCATGTCATATTTTGACACGGACACGTAGATTTGTGTTTGACTCTTCGTATTGTTCATAAATAATATATTAGACTTGTTCTGTGTCCTTCGGGGTACATTTGGAGGTGTGGTGGACTCGTATCGCAAGTGTATCCTAGATCTAATGGGATACAGGTGTGATACGCTCCATGTGTTTGTGCAATTATTTCTATATCTATTTCACTTTTGTTCTTGGTCATTGTGATTTATATTTATATTTATATTTATATTTATATTTATATTTATATTTATATTTATGTATTAGAGTGTCATAGATCTATGTATCTATTTTACCTATGTATATATATAATTATGTAGCTATTATTCTACACATATAAGATCTATATATATATATATATATATATATATATATATATATATATATATATATATATATATATATATATATATATATATATATATATATATATATTGTCACCACCCCATTTCCAGAGCCGGGTATTTTTTTTATTTTCAATTTAGTTAATTATGGATTATTTATATTTAATTGTATTTATATTTAATTATTGATTGTATTATATTTTTATTGTTTGTTTTAGGATTTTGGCTAGCCTGGACCCATGTCAGACCCTAGTGGACCCATGTCCGACCCAGCCCACACCCTTGTGAGAATTATTTTGGGGCTTAGATTTATTATTTTATTTTTAGGAGGTTAGTTGGAGAGATTTGGAGTTAGTTTGAGTGCTTTTGGAACCCGAAACCCAAAATCAATTTAGGAGAGGGCATTTTGGGCATTTGGTGATTAGTGTAACCTTTATTTTGCTTTGGCCGACCCCTTTTTCCAGCCCCAACCCGTGAGAACAGCAGCCCACAGCAGCCCCCTCTTCATTTTTCTTCATTCTTCACTTCTTCCTTCTTCTTCTTCTTCTCCACTTCTTCTTTCTTCTTCCTTCCTTCTCCAAGTAAGTTTCTCTTCCATTTTCTTCCTTCTTTCTTCTATTTCTTCTTCTTGATTGAACCCTAACCCTACATTCTTCCCCAACCTAGGTGGGTAGAGCCTAGATTTGGAGTTGGAGCTAGATTTGGGAGCTTGGAAGCTTGATTTGGAGGATTTGGAGCATTTTGGAGATTTTGGCTTGGGATTCCAACTCCCAAGAGGTAAACCCTAATTTTCCCCTTGTAATTACTTTTTATAGTGTAATTAATATTTTAGAACCTTCATAGACCCTTAGACTACCCGTGGGAGGAAGTTGGAACTAGTTTGGTTGGGTTTAGAGACTTTAACATTAGGTTTTGTGTCAATTTCGGGTGGAATCCGAATTTGGCCCAATTTTGGGTGATGCCCTAGGTTAGATGGACCTAGGTAGACATTGTCGGGTGTCTTGAGGGTGAGTGCGTGTCTCCGTTCGGACACGGGAAGCCGCGTCGCGGAGAAACGGGCGTTTCGGGCGAATTTGGGACTTTTCGTCGTCGCCGATTCTAAGTGCGTGTGCGTTTCCGCCACGGGCCTAGAATCGACGCGGGAGCACATTTTCTAGGATCTAGACATCGTTTAGGACGCGTGGGTAAATTTTGGGCCGATTCCGAGTTCGTTTGGTGTGCGTTTCAGGAGATTTTCCGAGCCGCGCACCACGTGTTCGTCGAAATGACCGAACGGCCATTTCGACTTGGTTTCCTCGTTTCGGGCTTGTGCGCGCGTTGGGTTAGTATCGGGGAGTGTGTGCTAGAGTTTTCGTGTTATATTTTATATATTTATAGGCGTTGGTGAGTGTCGGGGTCGTTGGGCGTGCGTAGGTGGGGCGTTGTGAGCGCTGTGTGCATCGTTGTGGTAGTGTTGTGTTTGTGTATATATGTCTCTATATATATATTTATTTGTGTGTGTGTTCCTATATATATATATATATATATATATATTTCTATTTATATATATATATGTGTGGTTATGTGTTTGTGAGTGTGTTAGTGAGTGCTAGTGTATGTGTGTAGGTGAGTGCTTGTGTGAGTGTGTGCTAGTGTGTAGGTGAGTGTGTGTGAGTGTGAGTGTGAGTGAGTGCCTATATATATATATATATATATATATGAGTTTCAGTTTATGTATATATGTATTTATATATGTATGTATGAGTGTTGGTGTGTGTGGTCGTGTGTGTGTGTGTGAGATGAGAGGGAGGGGCTGAAACTGAGAACAGCAGAAGTGTGCAGCAGCTTTAGCAGCAAAAAGCAGCAGCAACAGCAGATTTCAGCAGCGGCAGCAGCTCGCTCGAGCGGCAGCATGCCGCGGCAGCAGCAGCATCAGCTGCAGGCGCAGCACGCCGCGGCAGCAGCGGAAGCATGCCGCGGCAGCAGTTCGCTCGAACGCAGCAGCCTGAGGCAGCAGCAGCAGCCTGCGGCAGCGCGTGCAGGCGCCGCGGCACGCGCCGCGGCAGCAGATCGCTGCAGCGCAGCAGTGCAGCAGCAGCAGCAGCAGGTTTGAGCAGCAGCAGCAGCAAGTGCAATATGCAGCATGCAGCAGCGGCAGTACGAGCTAGAGCAGCAGCAGCATTCGCCGGGAGGTAGTAGAGGGATAGTTAGATAGCTATTAATTGATAACTAGTTTATAGATATATTAGATAGATAGATAGGTATCTATAGATTTGATAAATAGATAATTAGTTAGATAGATGCATAGATAGATAAATAGGTATATGTTATATAGATCAATAGATATCTCTAGATAGGTAAATAGGTATATAGATACATAGTTAGATAACTAGATAGATAGATAATAATTAGATAGTTAAATAGATAAGTAGATAGATAGATGGACATAGATAGATACCTAGACATAAATAGATAGATAAATAGTTTGATAGATAGATAGGTATTAGATAGTTGGATATATAGATATAGATAGATAGTTAGATTAATAGATAAGATAGATAGATTGCTATATAGATAGAATAGATAGTTAGATAGATGGGTTAAGAGATTGATAGTTAGATAAGTTATAGATAATAAGATAAATAGATAGTTAGAGGGCTAGATTAATAGATAGATAGCTAGGTATTTAGATAGATAGATACTAGATAGGTAGATAGCTAGATACTTAGATATACCTATCTAGGATATAGATATCTATATGCCTATAAGTTATATATATATATATGTATAGGTAAGATAATGGGTATTTGGGTATATGTGTGTGGATATATATGTATATAGGTAGATACATACTTAGATGTATAAATATATGGTAGATATCTATATTACCTAGCCTAGATTAATAACTAGGTGCATAATTAATAGCTAGATAGCTAGTTAGAGGGGTTTTAGAGCGAAACCTCAATACTTTGAGATACCGAGGTATTTCAATACCTTAAGATAACCAAGGTATTGGGTTTCGAGCGGGGTTTTTGAGCATTAGCCTAGGAAATATCTTGGAGTGATTTTTATATGCTTATGTGTATATATTTACGCGTGCTAGCATAGGTTTTAGAGGGTATAGGCGGGGTATATAGCGTAGGTTGAGGTATCGGATACCGAGGGTATCCCGGTATCTCAAGGAGGTGAGTTTGTGAGTTTAGTAGCTTAATGAGCTCGGTTTGACCTAGAATTTCAGGAGCACCCTAGTTTGACCCAGACTTGACCGTAGTTGACTCGGTTGACCGTCAAAGTCAACTTTTGACCTAGTTTTGACCCAGAGTTAACTTTTTGGACCCAGAGTTGACTTTTTGACCCAGATTTTACCGGTTTGACCCGTTTGACCTAGAACGACCCTAGAAGCCTATTTTTAGTTATTTTATATCTGTTTAACTCATTAGAACCCTGTTTAACCTTGCTTTTCGTATTAGGTCCTTGCGATACCGGTTCGGATCGCCAGTTGCTCAGGACGTCAGGCGAGTACATTCTCTGATAGTTTTCATTATCTGATGATTATTATGATTCAGCTTCTAGTATAGTATCATCTGATTATTCTGGCACAACACGGGACACTGATTGATATTTCTGGATTTATTTACTTGCGACACGTATATTTCATGTTTCTGGCCTCTATTCTGGAATCACCTACAGGCATCACTACAGGCATCATTCATGTACAGGCTGGACTCATCTTGATTTGCGTGTCGGGTCTTGGATCCACTTGTATTAGTCGGGGCGGGGAAATACTCGAGTAGACATGTAAACATTCCTATCTGGCATCATCAGGCATCACTCCCTCTGGTCTAATCTGGAATGATAGCAGCCGCGCACCCAGTGCGCGGTGAGCCGTACTTACCCCTAGCCGTTTACATGTCGAAACAAGTATTTCAAAGACACCGAGTTCATTCTTTATAGTCTGGACTCTCATGCATTTCTTGACTTGTCTCACTTACATGTTTCTGGACTTGACTCACTACATATTTTTCATGCTGGACTCACTACACGTTCATGTGCACAGACTTACTCTTAGTGTAGATTTCTTGTATCTTGCAGTTATTACTATCTTGCTCTGATATCCATGCATCTTTACCTTTATGCACCAGTTATACATATTTTCTTGTTTCATACTTGCTTCATTCTTCTTGCTACTTGCTATAACTGTTTTATAGTTTTTATCATTTAAATGGAACTGCTGTTAGAGATGTACTTGCTCCAGTCCTGACTGGACATATTTTTCAGAGTATCCGGAGGATTGGTGTCCGACGTTTTATGGACCTGAGCCTGTCGATGGTGCAGACAGGGACCCTCTAGTTTAGGAGTGATTTCCGGGTTGGTAGCCGGGATCACTGAGACCTTGCTATTGTTTTTATTAGCTTTTAGCACCGGATTTGTCTCCGGTTTTGGATTGAGACCTTGTTTGTATATTATTTTGGATGATGTATTATTATTATTGATGTTGTGGTTGTGGTAGTAGTTGTTGTTGGTTAGACTTTATAGTTGTTAGATCTCTGTGTTATCTTATCGTGCTTAGATTCGTGATTGAGTATATTGTGATTATCATTTGATATTGCTCCTCCGTTTGGAGTTGAGATCTTACAAGTTTATATTTTGATTGTGTGGTTGCCCTCCTTTTGGAGAGGTCATGGCCGATTTTTTTGTGTGAGATTTATTATCTAGATAGTTGACCTAGACAGCGTTCTACCGCCGATGCTGCGACGTAGGCTGGACGTACCCACGACTCATGCCCGATTTTCCGGGTGCGGATCGTGACAAGTTTTTGGTGGCGGCCCCATGCAGGTCTCGATTCGCAATTAGTGCGATGTCGTGGTGGTACAACAACTTAGTTGTACTGCAGCGAGCCTGCTATAGGATCGAGGATCTAGGATGAGAGTGTACTCAATCACGACTAGGAACAATTCCAACCTAATTATTCTGAAATTGCTTCTTTTGAAATATTACTGTCCTTCTTTGATGATATCGTATCTTGCACCGTATTGACTTCTTTTGATCTGTGTTCAGGATGCCTCCGAAGACACGATCCCATCGTACCGTTCCAGCAGTTGCCTCGGAGAGGTCTGCTACCTCTCGTCCAGCTCGTATTCAGGCAGCTGCTACCGCTCCACTCACCACTCCTGCGGTTGAGAGAGCATCTGCTTCTCTCGGGGATCCTCCTTCACCTATCGATCCGAGGACTACCCCAGTCGTTCCGGTGGTTCCTCCACCACTTCCTGCTCTAGTAGATGTCGCACAGTTGTTTGCGTTCTTCAGGGAGATGATGGACGCGCAGCACCGTCAGGTGGATGTGATGAGACTGGGCATTGAGAACGCCCACCAGGTGGCCATGACGGCAGTGGATAGGGTGGCACAGATTCAGCCACAGGCAGATCAGATTCAGCATCCGAGGCCAGGCAGTATTATCGACTTTCAGAGGATGCGGCCCAAGGAGTTCCGTGGTACAGAAGGGATCCTGTACGCGGATGACTGGATAGAGCAGATCGAGGGGATCTTCAAGCTGGCACAGATTCCAGACAGCATGCAGATAGAGGCAGCGGGCAGTCAGATGTTCGACCTTGCTTTGACGTGGTATCGCACTGATACGAGGATTGCAGCGCCAGGGCTTACTTGGGAGGCTTTCAAGAGGCTTTTTAAGAAGAAGTTTTTCCCAGATGTGGCGCTCAGTGCTTTGGAGAGCCAGTTTGAGGCACTCGTCCAAGGGAGCATGACGGTGGACGAGTACGCAGCGGAGTTCTGCCGTCTGGGCAGATTTGTGGATGGCTTGAGTGAGGCAGCTAAGGCGAAAAAGTTTCGCAAGGGCTTGGTTATGGCGGTCAAGTCTTTGACCAGGAGCGACCGCGAGGCGACTTTTGAGCAGATAGTAGGAGATGCTCAGAGAGCAGAGGATGACTTGGGGCTCAAGTCCAAGAGAGGAAGGGATGATTCAGGCAGTGCGAGTGGCAGTGCGGGACCAGCTAAGCGTTCCTATGTGTAGAAGGCAGCGCAGTAGGGTCAGGATCAGAGGGTGCCCACTTGTGCCTACTGCAGGAAGGCAGGACACACTTGGGATGTTTGTAGGAGGAGGCTGAAGGTGTGTTTGTTCTGTGGATCGGCTGCTCACCAGATGCGAGATTGCCCTACTGCACCTCCATTGGGTGGAGCACAGGATCAGAGAGTTGGAGCTAGGCCATCTGTGGCACAGCATCATGCCCCGCACCAGCAGAGGGATACACCCCAGCAGGACAGGGCTTATGCGTTGACGGTCGAGGAGGCCGATGCTACGGATGTCGGGTTAGCAGGTCTGTCTCTTGTTTCTTCTTCCTGTCCTTTTCCATTCCTGTGGTGTGCTTCATTAGTACCTGTTAGATTTTTTTGTGCTGTGGTAGATAGTGTAGTAACCCTGATTGAGACTGTGATAACACGACCAGTAGGACCCTGATCTTGTATGATGTTTAGGTAGAATTTCTTAACTGTGATTGTTGGGGGTTTGACCTAGAGAGATTGTGATTGACTTTAAATTTCGAGGACAAAATTTTCTAAGGAGGATAGGCTTGTCACCACCCCATTTCCAGAGCCGGGTATTTTTTTTATTTTCAATTTAGTTAATTATGGATTATTTATATTTAATTGTATTTATATTTAATTATTGATTGTATTATATTTTTATTGTTTGTTTTAGGATTTTGGCTAGCCTGGACCCATGTCAGACCCTAGTGGACCCATGTCCGACCCAGCCCACACCCTTGTGAGAATTATTTTGGGGCTTAGATTTATTATTTTATTTTTAGGAGGTTAGTTGGAGAGATTTGGAGTTAGTTTGAGTGCTTTTGGAACCCGAAACCCAAAATCAATTTAGGAGAGGGCATTTTGGGCATTTGGTGATTAGTGTAACCTTTATTTTGCTTTGGCCGACCCCTTTTTCCAGCCCCAACCCGTGAGAACAGCAGCCCACAGCAGCCCCCTCTTCATTTTTCTTCATTCTTCACTTCTTCCTTCTTCTTCTTCTTCTCCACTTCTTCTTTCTTCTTCCTTCCTTCTCCAAGTAAGTTTCTCTTCCATTTTCTTCCTTCTTTCTTCTATTTCTTCTTCTTGATTGAACCCTAACCCTACATTCTTCCCCAACCTAGGTGGGTAGAGCCTAGATTTGGAGTTGGAGCTAGATTTGGGAGCTTGGAAGCTTGATTTGGAGGATTTGGAGCATTTTGGAGATTTTGGCTTGGGATTCCAACTCCCAAGAGGTAAACCCTAATTTTCCCCTTGTAATTACTTTTTATAGTGTAATTAATATTTTAGAACCTTCATAGACCCTTAGGCTACCCGTGGGAGGAAGTTGGAACTAGTTTGGTTGGGTTTAGAGACTTTAACATTAGGTTTTGTGTCAATTTCGGGTGGAATCCGAATTTGGCCCAATTTTGGGTGATGCCCTAGGTTAGATGGACCTAGGTAGACATTGTCGGGTGTCTTGAGGGTGAGTGCGTGTCTCCGTTCGGACACGGGAAGCCGCGTCGCGGAGAAACGGGCGTTTCGGGCGAATTTGGGACTTTTCGTCGTCGCCGATTCTAAGTGCGTGTGCGTTTCCGCCACGGGCCTAGAATCGACGCGGGAGCACATTTTCTAGGATCTAGACATCGTTTAGGACGCGTGGGTAAATTTTGGGCCGATTCCGAGTTCGTTTGGTGTGCGTTTCAGGAGATTTTCCGAGCCGCGCACCACGTGTTCGTCGAAATGACCGAACGGCCATTTCGACTTGGTTTCCTCGTTTCGGGCTTGTGCGCGCGTTGGGTTAGTATCGGGGAGTGTGTGCTAGAGTTTTCGTGTTATATTTTATATATTTATAGGCGTTGGTGAGTGTCGGGGTCGTTGGGCGTGCGTAGGTGGGGCGTTGTGAGCGCTGTGTGCATCGTTGTGGTAGTGTTGTGTTTGTGTATATATGTCTCTATATATATATTTATTTGTGTGTGTGTTCCTATATATATATATATATATATATATATATTTCTATTTATATATATATATGTGTGGTTATGTGTTTGTGAGTGTGTTAGTGAGTGCTAGTGTATGTGTGTAGGTGAGTGCTTGTGTGAGTGTGTGCTAGTGTGTAGGTGAGTGTGTGTGAGTGTGAGTGTGAGTGAGTGCCTATATATATATATATATATATATATATATGAGTTTCAGTTTATGTATATATGTATTTATATATGTATGTATGAGTGTTGGTGTGTGTGGTCGTGTGTGTGTGTGTGAGATGTGAGGGAGGGGCTGAAACTGAGAACAGCAGAAGTGTGCAGCAGCTTTAGCAGCAAAAAGCAGCAGCAACAGCAGATTTCAGCAGCGGCAGCAGCTCGCTCGAGCGGCAGCATGCCGCGGCAGCAGCAGCATCAGCTGCAGGCGCAGCACGCCGCGGCAGCAGCGGAAGCATGCCGCGGCAGCAGTTCGCTCAAACGCAGCAGCCTGAGGCAGCAGCAGCAGCCTGCGGCAGCGCGTGCAGGCGCCGCGGCACGCGCCGCGGCAGCAGATCGCTGCAGCGCAGCAGTGCAGCAGCAGCAGCAGCAGGTTTGAGCAGCAGCAGCAGCAAGTGCAATATGCAGCATGCAGCAGCGGCAGTACGAGCTAGAGCAGCAGCAGCATTCGCCGGGAGGTAGTAGAGGGATAGTTAGATAGCTATTAATTGATAACTAGTTTATAGATATATTAGATAGATAGATAGGTATCTATAGATTTGATAAATAGATAATTAGTTAGATAGATGCATAGATAGATAAATAGGTATATGTTATATAGATCAATAGATATCTCTAGATAGGTAAATAGGTATATAGATACATAGTTAGATAACTAGATAGATAGATAATAATTAGATAGTTAAATAGATAAGTAGATAGATAGATGGACATAGATAGATACCTAGACATAAATAGATAGATAAATAGTTTGATAGATAGATAGGTATTAGATAGTTGGATATATAGATATAGATAGATAGTTAGATTAATAGATAAGATAGATAGATTGCTATATAGATAGAATAGATAGTTAGATAGATGGGTTAAGAGATTGATAGTTAGATAAGTTATAGATAATAAGATAAATAGATAGTTAGAGGGCTAGATTAATAGATAGATAGCTAGGTATTTAGATAGATAGATACTAGATAGGTAGATAGCTAGATACTTAGATATACCTATCTAGGATATAGATATCTATATGCCTATAAGTTATATATATATATGTATAGGTAAGATAATGGGTATTTGGGTATATGTGTGTGGATATATATGTATATAGGTAGATACATACTTAGATGTATAAATATATGGTAGATATCTATATTACCTAGCCTAGATTAATAACTAGGTGCATAATTAATAGCTAGATAGCTAGTTAGAGGGGTTTTAGAGCGAAACCTCAATACTTTGAGATACCGAGGTATTTCAATACCTTAAGATAACCAAGGTATTGGGTTTCGAGCGGGGTTTTTGAGCATTAGCCTAGGAAATATCTTGGAGTGATTTTTATATGCTTATGTGTATATATTTACGCGTGCTAGCATAGGTTTTAGAGGGTATAGGCGGGGTATATAGCGTAGGTTGAGGTATCGGATACCGAGGGTATCCCGGTATCTCAAGGAGGTGAGTTTGTGAGTTTAGTAGCTTAATGAGCTCGGTTTGACCTAGAATTTCAGGAGCACCCTAGTTTGACCCAGACTTGACCGTAGTTGACTCGGTTGACCGTCAAAGTCAACTTTTGACCTAGTTTTGACCCAGAGTTAACTTTTTGGACCCAGAGTTGACTTTTTGACCCAGATTTTACCGGTTTGACCCGTTTGACCTAGAACGACCCTAGAAGCCTATTTTTAGTTATTTTATATCTGTTTAACTCATTAGAACCCTGTTTAACCTTGCTTTTCGTATTAGGTCCTTGCGATACCGGTTCGGATCGCCAGTTGCTCAGGACGTCAGGCGAGTACATTCTCTGATAGTTTTCATTATCTGATGATTATTATGATTCAGCTTCTAGTATAGTATCATCTGATTATTCTGGCACAACACGGGACACTGATTGATATTTCTGGATTTATTTACTTGCGACACGTATATTTCATGTTTCTGGCCTCTATTCTGGAATCACCTACAGGCATCACTACAGGCATCATTCATGTACAGGCTGGACTCATCTTGATTTGCGTGTCGGGTCTTGGATCCACTTGTATTAGTCGGGGCGGGGAAATACTCGAGTAGACATGTAAACATTCCTATCTGGCATCATCAGGCATCACTCCCTCTGGTCTAATCTGGAATGATAGCAGCCGCGCACCCAGTGCGCGGTGAGCCGTACTTACCCCTAGCCGTTTACATGTCGAAACAAGTATTTCAAAGACACCGAGTTCATTCTTTATAGTCTGGACTCTCATGCATTTCTTGACTTGTCTCACTTACATGTTTCTGGACTTGACTCACTACATATTTTTCATGCTGGACTCACTACACGTTCATGTGCACAGACTTACTCTTAGTGTAGATTTCTTGTATCTTGCAGTTATTACTATCTTGCTCTGATATCCATGCATCTTTACCTTTATGCACCAGTTATACATATTTTCTTGTTTCATACTTGCTTCATTCTTCTTGCTACTTGCTATAACTGTTTTATAGTTTTTATCATTTAAATGGAACTGCTGTTAGAGATGTACTTGCTCCAGTCCTGACTGGACATATTTTTCAGAGTATCCGGAGGATTGGTGTCCGACGTTTTATGGACCTGAGCCTGTCGATGGTGCAGACAGGGACCCTCTAGTTTAGGAGTGATTTCCAGGTTGGTAGCCGGGATCACTGAGACCTTGCTATTGTTTTTATTAGCTTTTAGCACCGGATTTGTCTCCGGTTTTGGATTGAGACCTTGTTTGTATATTATTTTGGATGATGTATTATTATTATTGATGTTGTGGTTGTGGTAGTAGTTGTTGTTGGTTAGACTTTATAGTTGTTAGATCTCTGTGTTATCTTATCGTGCTTAGATTCGTGATTGAGTATATTGTGATTATCATTTGATATTGCTCCTCCGTTTGGAGTTGAGATCTTACAAGTTTATATTTTGATTGTGTGGTTGCCCTCCTTTTGGAGAGGTCATGGCCGATTTTTTTGTGTGAGATTTATTATCTAGATAGTTGACCTAGACAGCGTTCTACCGCCGATGCTGCGACGTAGGCTGGACGTACCCACGACTCATGCCCGATTTTCCGGGTGCGGATCGTGACATATATATATATACTTATATGTTATATGTATATATATTGTGTATATGATTATATATACGTACACGTATATGTGTTGTTATATATATATGTTACTTTATATATGTATGTTATGTCATATGTAGTTATTATGTACATATATATGTATGTGGGGGTGTATGTATGTTTACATATATTTTATATAGTTGTAAGTTATATATGGTAGTATTTATATACTATGTATATATATTGTGTTATATATAAGAGAAGGAAGGGGGGAGCAGTGGCAATTGTGACAGTTCGGTGTCACAAAAGTACAACAGCAGCAATGGCAACAACACAGCAGCGGCAGCAATAGCGACAACAACACAGAAATCAGCAACACAACAGTAGCAATAGCAACACAGCAGCAGGAAACTGTCATGGAAACAACAACGGTATCAGCAGCTTTCAGCGACAGTCGGCAGGGTTTTCATGACAGATCTACGGTTATATATATATATATATATATATATATATATATATAGGTATATATATATGGTATTAATATATATGTATATACATTCCTAATTACTAATTGTGTTTTAGTATACTATATTTATAATATTTAGTTCTTAGCATATATTATTTATCGGTAGTTATTATAAACAAGGTTTTGGATATTACCTTGAGATCAAGGTAAATATCAAGGTATTTGGGGATACCCAAGGTATTGGGTTTGGGTATCAAGATTATGGTTTAGTGTTGTGATATCAAGTTGGTTCGAAACCAATGTATCCATTTAATGTTATAATTATGATTTTATATAATTAATATTTGTTTGATATGTATATGTGATGCTTGGAATTTGAATGATAGAAAATTAAAGAGGATTGCATGATGATACTTTAGAAGTGTCAATATCGACACCATATATATATATATATATATATATATATATATATATATATATATAAAGAGAGAGAGAGAGAGACTAACTTTATATATCTAATATATGGATATGGTCCCCTTCTCCTATGCATATATGTATATAAAGATAAACTTAAAACTAACTGAATATAGAAGTTTTCTTCGGTTATTACAATATACACGTGTTATGATATATTTTAAATTAACTATTGTTATTTTATTCTGAATATATATATATATATATATATATATATATATATATATATATATATATATATATATATATATATATATATATATATATATATATATATATATATGTCACGCCCCAGTCCCAAAATACTGAGGGACTAGACGTGTGGCAATGGCCAGCAGCACACATCGATGGACAAACCCAATTTAATGGATCCATCGGGGCATACTTAAGCTGTAATACAACAATAAATAGGTCCAATGATACAAGTCACAGTCTAATCTAATCTCATCCACAACAGATAATCACAGATCAAATGCCAGAATAATACAAATAAAATAAACTAAAAATATCAATAAAAGTGTCTCGGAGAACAATCCGAGAACAAGTCTGATACATCAATGCAATAGACTGGAAATAAAATAACTAGAAACAAAAATAAATGAGTATCTCAAGCCAATACTCAGGAGAAGTCCTCTGGCACAATCTCGTCCTCGGGTGTCGGTACAGCTCCTGTATCAGCTCCAGCTGCTGTCCCGTATACCTCGGGATAGATCTCGTCTGCAAATCCTGGGGACATAATCCGGATCCAGGTCCTCAGGGGACATAGCAAGGTACAGATAATACAAGCCAAAATAAATGCAGTACAGCAAATAATGCAATAAATAGGGTAAGTATGTAACCATCTATGTGAAATGCAAGTGAGAGCATCACGAGTACTCAGGCTGAGCCACTACAAGCTCTGTGTCGGGGAGCCGGTAGCAGTAATAATGAGTAATGGGCCAAGCTCGGGCTTCAGAGTCTTGTGCCTCACAATAATAGGGGATATATATATAATCAGCCTGTAGCATGTGTGTCTCTCCCCACCCCATGTAATCACACGTCTCATGTCCACGATGCATCATGTCCATGTCACGCACAATCATATCTAATGCAGCAAGTCATAGAGTATCCATGAATATAATGTCTATATCATAAAGCATGTATCCTATACAGAATCACCATGAATATCTCAAAAAGATCCTGTCCATGAATAGTGTCAAGTGTCCTGGGTATAATGTACTTGATAGGACAAGTACGAGAATGCAAAAGGTCACGAATGTCCATGTCTAGATGACGTTACACAACTCCGCGTACGGGGTTGGCACCCGACTAATAATCGGACGCTAAGTAAGTCACACGGTCCTAGGTTAAGCATGCACAATGATATAAATAAAGCAAGAAAATATACAACAAGAACTGTAAAGTTGGCAAGGTATACTTGCACAACAATGTATAAATAAGTCAAGGGAATAAGTAGCAAAACTGCAGGGTTTGGCAATGTACACTTGCCTGGGGTTCTGGCTCCAACTGTAGCTCTGATCTCAGTGTGATTTGCAGGTACTACTCCGGTTGCTGAAATAAACATCACCATTAGATTCAGAAAATATCAAATAGCTAGAAACGCCTGTCCTTAAGTCCAATTTGGACACAGGGGCAAAAATCACAGTTTTAGGCCAAAACGGGGTCCACATGTGGGCCATTTTGCACCAAAAAGTGTGTCCGGGTCAAAGGTCTCCAAATTTGTCAAACTTAGTGTCAACAAGTCAGGAATGATGATACGAACCCAACGGAACTTTCAGAATTGGATTCCGATGAGCCGATCACAAAATCGCCCGTCAAGTGGAGCTTGTGGGGGCCATGATACGCGATTTTGTCAACGTTCTCAGAATCGAACCAAACTTGGGTCACAGGACCAGCGTATCGCTACGAGTCCGGTGGCGCAAGTTTCGTCTCGATCCGACGTGTGTACACGAAGTTACGATGTGTTCCAGAATAGGCGGATACGGGATGTTGTCAGCGGATACGCGTTGATTCCGGTGTGCACGCACATCCAAATCAACTTCTGCGAAATCCCACACGTCCGTATCAATGGCGCGCGCATTTCGGTAAAGACCGCGTGCGACCAAGTCGTCCCGTTTGGCGGGGCGCACTCAGTTCCGGGGTGAAACATGACGTTGTTTTTCCTGTTTTTGGATCGCGGTTCGCGATCACCACAGGACGCGACGCACTGAGCGAGTTGCACGGGCATCGAGGGGGTCACACAGTCTACGCGTCACAACTGACAGGACAGAAAATGGGTCAACGAGGAGAGAGAAAATGCTACCTGAACAGGGCTCCGTGAAATCTGAATTTATCGTGTCCGCGTGTCGTCTTGATACGACACCGTGTCCGGGTTCTGGGGTTAGGGTTAGGGGCTGCCACTCGTTGGGGACTGCCGGACTGGTCGGGGCTTCACCGGAGGAGGGTCAGCGCTCTGGCGGAGGCGGCTCAGCTCGTCGGGGTCGCCGGAGTCGTAGGGAACGGAACTGCGGGAGGCGCTGGGCTCGTCGAGGTTGTACGGCGGCAGAGGAGCTGCTCTGGGCAGAGGTCTTCAGCGGATGTCGGCTCAGTTCGTCGGCTCAGTGAAACTCGGCGGAGCGGGGTGGAGATGGCCGGCTCGAGGCTGCTCAGACTGAGGGAGGCGGAGGAGAACAGGAGGAGGTGAGGGCGGCGGCGTGGTGGAGACGGCGGGGGAGCCGAAGGAACGCAGCGAGGGTGGCGGAGGAGTGGCGCTACGGGCTGAGGAGGAAGGCGGTGGCCGGGGCAGTGGGCTAGGGCAGCGAGGGGAGTGGGAGAGAAGAGGGTAGATGGGGTTCCGGTGGCGGAGCTCTGCAGAGGGCGGAGAGGGAGGCGAGTTCAGGCGGAGGAGAAAGGAGAGAGGGGTCGGGGAAGACGACGGCGAGGGTGTGGAGTCGGGGAAGGAGGAGTTCGAGTCGGGGAGCGAGCGGCCGGGCGTCGGGGTTCGACGAGGAGTTAGGTCGGTGGTCGGGGAGAGTCGGGGAAGATGAGGTGGAGGCTGTGCTGGGCGGAGGAAGGTGGTCGACGGAGAGGTGGAGGTCGACGAGGGTTAGGGTTTAGGCTAGGGCGGCAACCGGAGCGGCGGAGAGAGGCTGAGAGAGGAGAGAGAGCGGGTTGCGGCGGCGGTAAGGCACGGAAATCGAGGCGTATTAAATAGGTCGGAACAGTAATTCCGATCAGATTAGGGTTTCGGCGGTTAACGGGTTTGGGTCGGATCGGGTTCAATATGAATCTGGCCTGATCCACAAGTGTTTTAAGTGCGGGTTTGGGTCTGCGGGTTTCGGGTCGGGTTCGATTCGGATCCGACCCGTTAAGGCTGGGTTTGGTTCAGTGAACCGGGTCTGTGTTGGTTTGGTTTATTTCAAATAAACCCGGTTTATTTCAGGGTTTAATTCGGTTTAATTAAACTTAGTTTTTAGGGCTTTAAAAATGCTTCTGCAGTCCAATAAATTCCCGAAAAATTACCTTATGTCCAGTTTTCCATTTTACACCATAAAATATTATTTTCATAATATTTTAATATTAATTAACAGCAATTAAAAATTATTTAATTACCAAATACCTAGGTTTTAATTACAGAAAAATTCCTGAAAATTACAGAAAATTGTGAAAAATTCAAATTAAAAATTCTTGAAAAATCAGGGGGCTTACAATCTACCCCCCTTAAGAGGATTGCGTCCTCGCAATCAAAGAATAATCAACAGAGATGACACGGTTGCAAACATTATTCGAAGCACATCACGATTAAGAAAAATCAAGGTTGAGGGTGTAAGAATAATATAAAGGGAAAAATTATTTTCCTAAGCATTAAAAGTTATGCAATTTTCCGAATGAAGGAAATCTAGAAATCTACAGTTCAGAAAAACTAGATTATTACTTAAAACATACTAGGTTATCAATTATAAAAACATACTAGGTTATAGTAAGTTCAACATTACTAGGTTAAGGCTGAGGTCACGAACCAATAGGCACGAGATAAAACAAATCTATAAACAGATAACTAAGAAAAACTACGCGCATTAGCTACTCCATGGGTCTGCACGTCTTCCAAAGTTATCGTTGGAGCTTGTTCACGTTCTTGCAGTTGATTCCTCTGCTGCTGTTGAGCCTGCTGGAAGAGTGTTGTTTGTGGTGCCAAGGGTGGCCTCGGCTGATTCCCTCCTGGGGTTGGTGGTCTGACTCCTTCAACTCTCGTTTGCGGTGCTTCCAATGCTGGAGAGGCTGGCCTTGGTGCTGGTAACGCTTGTTGGTTTACCATTGGTGCTCTTTCTCGACGCTCAGGGCATTCCCTTAATAAATGCTGACTGGATCCGCAAGCTAAGCATAATTTTCTTTTGCGTCTGCACTTGTTCTCAATATGGCCTCGCTTACGACAATGCTGACAGATAGGTAGTACTTGAGGAGGTGATTCTGGTGGCTGGTGCATGTGAGACTTCCTTGCGATTTCTTCCTGTGGTGCTCCGGCTGGTGCTGATGTGGCTGGTTGATGAATCATCAAGGCTTTCTCTTGATGCTGAGGACAATCCTTGGCTAAGTGTTGATTGGTTCCGCAAATCAAGCATAATCCTAACTTGCGTTTGCACTCCTTCTCAATATGGCCTACCTTGCCACAATAGTAACAAGTAGGAAGGAATGAGACTCTGGGTGCTGCTCTCGGTGGTGGATTCATCTGTGGTCGCTTTGCAACTCTTTCTTGTTGTGCTTGGTCTGGTGCTGATGCATACGGACGCTTCTGGCTGGACTCTATCCTTGTGTTGCGCTCCATGGGTCGTGCTGCAGCAAGAACGTCCGGGTCTAAGGTAGTTGCAACGGAGCTGATTAACTTCCGTAGCTCAGAGCTAAATCTGTCGATGAACTTCTTCGCTTGGTTTTGCTGAGCTTCTTCATGAACCTTCTGATGGGCTTGCATCATCACATAGAACATTCGAAACATTTGTTGTTCATCCATAGCCTGCCCTTGTAGAACGGTAGGCATCGGTGGAGCAAACTGCGTCGATGGTGGAACGCCGTCTTCCTGGATTCTCGAGGTATGCTGACTTGCTGGACTACGTTGTTGTGATGATTGACCCGCACCAACTGGTGTCACTTCATCTTCGTGGGTAACCACAACACCTTGTGGTGTTCCTGGATGAGGCTATTCGCCGGCTTGTGGATTCATTTCTCTGCAACCAAAAATAAACTATAAGACGCGCACAGGAATCAATGCAGGATGCAAGTCATGAAATGAATTCGAATCCGATATAGATATCAAGAACGTTTCAAGCAAGTGGATGAGATCCTAAAAACTTATCATATTCTTATTGCAGGCTTGTTCGGTCCTTAAGTTGAAACCGAACAATTTAGTCGTTGACCTGCATGGGTCACCACAAAAACCATATCACACCCCAGTCCCAAAATACCAAGGGACTAGACGCGTGACAATGGCCAGCAGCACACACCGATGGACAAACCCAATTTAATGGATCCATCGGGGCATACTTAAGCTGTAATACAACAATAAATAGGTCCAATGATACAAGTCACAGTCTAATCTAATCTCATCCACAACAGATAATCACAGATCAAATGCCAGAACAATGCAAATAAAATAAAGTAACAATCTCAATAAAAGTGTCTCGGAGAACAATCCGAGAACAAGTCTGATACATCAATGCAATAGACTGGAAATAAAATAACTAGAAACAGAAATAAATAAGTATCTCAAGCCAATACTCAGGAGAAGTCCTCTGGCACAATCTCGTCCTCGGGTGTCGGTACAGCTCCTGTATCAGCTCCTGCTGATGTCCCGTATACCTCGGGATAGATCTCGTCTGCAAATCCTGGAGACAATCTTGATCCAGGTCCTCAGGGGACATAGCAAGGTACAGATAATACAAGCCAAAATAAATACAGTGCAGCAAATAATGCAATAAATAGGGTAAGTATGTAACCATCTATGTGAAATGCAAGTGAGAGCATCACGAGTACTCAGGCTGAGCCACTACAAGCTCTGTGTCGGAGAGCCGGTAGCAGTAATAATGAGTAATGGGCCAAGCTCGGGCTTCAGAGTCTTGTGCCTCACAATAATAGGGGATATATATATATAATCAGCCTGTAGCCTGTGTGTCTCTCCCCACCCCATGTAATCACACGTCTCATGTCCACGATGCATCATGTCCATGTCACGCACAATCATATCTAATGCAGCAAGTCATAGAGTATCCATGAATATAATGTCTATATCATAAAGCATGTATCCTATACAGAATCACCATGAATATCTCAGAAAGATCTTGTCCATGAATAGTGTCAAGTGTCCTGGGTATAATGTACTTGATAGGACAAGTACGAGAATGCAAAGGGTCACGAATGTCTATGTCTAGATGACGTTACACAACTCCGCGTACGGGGTTGGCACCCGACTAATAATCGGACGCTAAGTAAGTCACACGGTCCTAGGTTAAGCATGCACAATGATATAAATAAAGCAAGGAAATATGCAACAAGAACTGTAAAGTTGGCAAGGTATACTTGCACAACAATGTATAAATAAGTCAAGGAAATAAGTAGCAAAACTGCAGGGTTTGGCAAGGTACACTTGCCTGGGGTTCTGGCTCCAACTGTAGCTCTGATCTCAGTGTGATTTGCAGGTACTACTCCGGTTGCTGAAATAAACATCACCATTAGATTCAGAAAATATCAAATAGCTAGAAACGCCTGTCCTTAAGTCCAATTTGGACACAGGGGCGAAAATCACACTTTCGGGCCAAAACGGGATCCATATGTGGGCCACTTTGCACCGAAAAGCGTGTCAAAATTAAAGGTCTCCAAATTTGTCAAACTTAGTGTCAACAAGTCAGGAACGATGATACGAACCCAACAGAACTTCCAGAATTAGATTCCGATGAGCCGATCACAAAATCGCCCGTCAAGTGGAGCTTGTGGGGCCCACGATACGCGATTTTGTCAACGTTCTCAGAATCGAACCAAACTTGGGTCACAGGACCAGCGTATCGCTACGAGTCCGGTGGCGCAAATTTTGTCTCGATCCGACGTGTGTACACGAAGTTACGACGTATTCCAGAATAGGCGGATACGGGACGTTGTCGGCGGATACGCGTTGATTTCGGTCTGCACGCACATCCAAATCAACTTCTGCGAAATCCCACACGTCCGTATCAACGGCGCACACATTTCGGTAAAGACCGCGTGCGACCAAGTCGTCCCGTTTGTCGGGACGCACTCAGTTCCAGGGTGAAACATGGCGTTGTTTTTTCTGTTTTTGGATCACGGTTCGCGATCACCACAGGATACGATGCACCGAGCGAGTTGCACGGGCATAGAGGGGGTCACATAGTCTACGCGTCACAACTGACGGGACAGAAAACGGGTCAACGAGGAGAGAGAAAATGCTACCTGGACAGGGCTCCGTGAAATCTGAATTTATCGTGTCCGCGTGTCGTCTTGATACGACACCGTGTCCGGGTTCTAGGGTTAGGGTTAGGGGCTGCCACTCGTTGGGGACTGCCGGACTGGTCGAGGCTTCACCGGAGGAGGGTCAGCGCTCTGGCGGAGGCGACTCAGCTCGTCGGGGTCGCCGGAGTCGTCGGGGACGGAGCTGCGGGAGGCGCTGGGCTCGTCGAGGTTATACGGCGGCGGAGGAGCTGCTCTGGGCAGAGGTCTTCAGCGGATGTCGCCTCAGTTCGTCGGCTCAGTGAAACTCGGCGGAGTGGGGTGGAGATGGCCGACTCGAGACTGCTCAGGCTGAGGGAGGCGGAGGAGAACAGGAGGAGGTGAGGGCGGCGGCGTGGTGGAGACCGCGGGGGAGCCGGAGGAACGCAGCGAGGGTGGCGGAGGAGTGGCGCTACGGGCTGAGGAGGAAGGCGGTGTTCGGGGCAGCGGGCTAGGGCAGCGAGGGGAGTAGGAGAGAAGAGGGGAGATGGGGTTCCGGTGGCGGAGCTCTGCAGAGGGCGGAGAGGGAGGCGAGTCTAGGCGGAGGAGAAAGGAGAGAGGGGTCGGGGAAGACGACGGCGAGGGTGTGGAATCGGGGAAGGAGGAGTTCGAGTCAGGGAGCGGGCGGTCGGGCGTCGGGGTTCGACGAGGAGTTAGGTCGGTGGTCGGGGAGAGTCGGGGAAGATGAGGTGGAGGCTGTGCTGGGCGGAGGAAGGTGGTCGACGGAGAGGTGGAGGTCGACGAGGGTTAGGGTTTAGGCTAGGGCGGCGACCGGAGCGGTGGAGAGAGGCGGAGAGAGGAGAGAGAGCGGGTTGCGGCGGCGGCTAGGCACGGAAATCGAGGCGTATTAAATAGGTCGAAACAGTAATCCCGATCAGATTAGGGTTTCGGCGGTTAACGGGTTTGGGTCGGATCGGGTTCAATATGAATCCGGTCCGATCCACTAGTGTTTTAAGTGCGGGTTTGGGTCTGCAGGTTTCTGGTCGGATTCGATTCGGATCCGACCCGTTAAGGCTGGGTTTGGTTCAGTGAACCGGGTCTGGGTTGGTTTGGTTTATTTCAAATAAACCTGATTTATTTCAGGGTTTAATTCGGTTTAATTAAACTTAGTTTTTAGGACTTTAAAAATGCTTCCGGAGTCCAATAAATTTCCGAAAAATTACCCTATGTCCAGTTTTTCATTTTACACCATAAAAGATTATTTTTATAATATTTTAATATTAATTAACAGTAATTAAAAATTATTTAATTACCAAATACCTAGGTTTTAATTACAGAAAAATTCCTGAAAATTACAGAAAATTGTGAAAAATCCAAATTAAAAATTCTTGAAAAATCAGGAGGCTTACAATATATATATGGTAAAAAAATTAGATCATTTTTTATTTGAAAAATGTATATATTATATATATAGAAGAACCATGTACACGTGGGGGCCTTAGTCTTTATTTTGAATAAATAAATGTTTACAAGAGTTGACTACACCTCGATACAAATTTTTTTTTACAAAAGAATAAAATAATAAAAATAAAGCTTATTCAACCTTTCCTTTCTGTAAATGGCTTTAGCTTCTCTAGGCATATAATCAGTACGGACCATTCTTTGATGACATTTCTTTTGTGATTATACAGAACAACACCATCCCCTAACCAATCTTTGTGCCCAGAGTTCCACCGTACCCTAACCAATGTCTAATTGTTTGTTGCGAGTATCCAACCTTCAAAATAGGACCAAAGAACAACAAGAGTTGACATGTTTAATAGTTTCATCACTAGTCCACCAGAAAAATTCCTATTTAGAACATACTTAAGAGGAGAGGCCTATTCCAGTCGGATGCAGCTTTAACAACCAACTACACGAGAGAATCTATTTGTTAGTCTCGCCACTAGTCCACTAGAGAAATTTCTCCATAAATTTTCTTTGGCTATGGAGAAGATGGGAAGGATTCACATTTTCTTTGGCTATGGAGAAGATGGAAAAGATTCATGTGAAGATAGGTTCTTCAGGTGAGATCATGAAGAACTACATAGCTGGATGCCGCCATGTTTTGTCAGTTTTACTTCATTTTCTTTTGCACTTGATGGTTGAGAGTTGTACTAAACATCTAAATAAGACGAACTTATATAACTTATTTTCCACAGTATTATAATTAAGTTTCATAGAGAGAGAGAACTTATTTTCAAAGCATTATAAATAAGCAATCTATTTACACCACTTATTTATAGCAACTTCAAAACTGTCAATAATACCCTCAAAAACTGTCAAGCAAAACTCTGAAAAAGAAAACATCAAATAACCATGAGACATGACTATTTGTAGCACCAAAAAAAAATCATAAACTATACAACTTGACATTTATATCTAGAAGTGACTATAATTTCTAACATCAATCACAACTAGTAAAACAGATAAACAAATTTACACTTGTCTAGAAAATTCACATGAATGTTCACTTCCTGGGAACCAATAGAGAGACTACATCAAAAAGAGCTTGGTACTAGAAAGAATGACCATATCATGACAAGTGACCTTGTAATTTAAACTGTTCACTGTTACTCTTAAGAAAAATCAAGAAACATCAAAGAATTTAATTTACTTCTCATACATTGCAGACATGGCAGATCAAGATGATCAATCAAAATTTCCAATTCAAGCAACCTAACTTTACTATATATAGTTAAATACGCATTTAAAATGATGTAAATAGAACAAGCATCCTGCCAATCAAAACCGTTTGTTTCTCAGGCTAAAAAATCAGTAAACAACTAAGAAGTGCAGGCTCCAAAATTTGTTGGTTCCACGTCCATGTTGCGTGAACACGTACCTGGCACGACAAAGATCAGTCCCATTTAATATATTTTGAACTTTCTTACAAGTTTTACCAGTTGACCATATATGGACCGCCACCACCTCCATTGCCATCGAACTCTTGTTTTTGAATCTGCTCCCTCAATAAATCTTGCATTGTTCGCTCTTTCTTAAAACCACCTAGGGCTCTCTTCAAGGGATCCCAAGAAAATAATTGTTTGCATATCCAACCAAATCATTAAATTCTACGAAATCTTAACAAAATCCAGTTGAAAACAAGAGGCGAAGTCATAAAATTCTCTTTGCACAATACTTGGCATTATTTCAATGATGTTGTGTAATATAATGCACCAACTGATTACAAAGTGTGTGAAGGTTTAGTACATAATGCATATTAATGTAAAATAGGTTTTATAAATTTTATGCAAGAAATGAAAAGCTAGACATAGTCGGTCTACCAGAACTAGATGACATAGTCCAAAAAGTTCCGGTCACCACAAAGAGGGACATCTTTAGGGGTATAGTTCATATTCCTTTGTTCAGCATAAACAATGACATAAACAAATAATTGAATATTAGAATAAACAAATTCCATATGGTGATCAAACATAACCATATATACTAGTCATCTGTAATTACTAATTGCAAATTATAAGATAACAAGTTTAATGTAATCCAGAATACTAGCAATAGGTATGGACAATTCAATGTGAAATAATTAATAATATCATGATCATGTCGTTTTGGCCAATCCATTAGAAATCCAACATGATTGCTGATCATATAATGTAATTGGTCAATATGTCCTTTAGCATAACTTATTGAAGTCAAGTAAACCCGCCTAACCTATTAGAATCACTTGGAACCAAGTAATGTCATTTACATACACTTTTTAGGCCCATATCGGAACCTAAGGTTTAGGCTTATAAAAATTTGATAATATATCTTTACTTCAAATTGACTCTTGGACATTAGGTTTCACTACTCTTTCAATTATATTGTGTTTTAGGATTTCATATTTCTATTTATAGTCTTTTTGTCATTGTAATCCCCCTGATTTTTCAAGAAATTATAATTTGGATTTTTCATTATTTTCTGGAATTTTTCGGGATTTTTCTGAAATTAAAACCTAGGTAATTGGTAATTAAATGATTTTTAATTACTATTAAATAATATTAAAATATTATGGAAATAATATTTTATGGTGTAAAATTGAAAAGTGGACATAAGGTAATTTTCCGGGAATTTATTGGACTCCGGAAACATTTTTAAAGCCCTAAAAACTATTAATAAATAAACCGTATTAAACCCTGAAATTAAACCGGGTTTATTTTAAATAAACCAAGCCGGACCGGGTTCAGCTGAACCAAACCCAAACCGTATTGGGTCGGGTCGGATCTAAACCCGACCCGAAACCCACAACCCAAACCCATAATTAAACATAATGGATCGGGTCGGATTCATACGAACCCGACCCGCGGACCCGAAACCCAAACCCGAAATTTTCCCCCAAATCCTAAACTAAACCCTAACCCTAATTCTAGTCGGATTCCTACCGGAATCCCTGTTCCGGCATCGCCTATAAAGCCCCTCCGCCCATGGCCGAAACCCTAACCAGCCCTAGCAGCCGAACCCTCTCCTCCGCCGTGCCCGACACCCCCAGCGCCGCCCGGACACACCCCCAGCCCCGACTCGACCTCCCTGTCGTCTTCCTCTCCTCCGCTCGCCGTCTCCGGCCGCTCCGCCCCTAGCCTAGCCCTCTCGCCGCCCGAGCTCGACCCTGGCCCGACTACTCCACCGTCCCTCCGCTTAGCCTGAACCCTAGCCTCTTCCCTGCCGTCTCTTCCCCGACCAATCTCGACCCCTCACCGTCTCCACCCTCGTCGACCCCCGACGATCTCTACCACCTTCTCCCCTCTCCTCCACTCCCTCAGCCGACGACTCAACCTCCCCTCACCGCCTCCTCCGCCCTAGCCACTCGACGAAACCCTAACTTCCTCCTCCCTCTTCCTCCCCCGACCTCGACGACCTCCCCGCAGCGCCGCCCTCCGCCTCCTTCAGCCCCAACAATCGACAGCAACCCCAAACCCTAAAACCTAAACGCAGCACAGGACACGGACACAGGACTCCGACACGACTCGGACACGTGAGAATCGGTCTTCGCGGAGCCCCGTTCAGGTACTCTTTTCTCTCTCCTCGCTGATCCGATTCCGATTCCGTAAATTGCGTTGCGAAGACTGTATGACCCTCTCGGTGCCCGTGCAAACTGCTCGGGGCATCGCGTCCTGTGGTGATCGCACACCGCGATCCAAAAACAGGAAAACAACGACCCAATTCACCCCGGAACCGAGTACGCCCCGCCAAACGGGACGACTTGGTCGCGTGCGGTCTTCACAGATACGTGCGCGTCGTCGATACGGACGTGTGGGATTTCGCAGAAGTCGATTCGGGTGTGCGTGCACACCGGAATCAACGCGTATCCGCCGACACCGCCCCGTATCCGTCGATTCTGGAACGCACTGTAACTTTGTGTACACACGTCGGATCGAGACGAAACTTGCGCCATCGGACTCGTAGCAATACGCTGGTCCTGTGACCCAAGTTTGGTTCGATTCTGAGAACGTTGACGAAATCGCGTGTCGTGGGCCCCACCGGCCCCACTCGACGGGCGATTTTGTGATCGGCTCATCGGAATCCAATTCTGGAAGTTCCGTTGGGTTCGTATCATCGTTCCAGACTTGTAGACACTGAGTTTGAGTGATTTGGAGACCTTTGACCCTGACACGCTTTTCGGTGCAAAGTGGCCCACATGTGTACCCCGCTTTGGCCCGGAAATGACCTTTTTGCCCTTGTGTCCAAATTGGACTCAAGTACAGGCGTTTTTAGATATTTGATATTTTCTGGATATGATAGTGATGTTTATTTCAGCAACCGGAGTAGTACCTGCAGATCACACTGAGACCAGAGCTACAGTTGGAGCCAGGACCCCAGGCAAGTGTACCTTGCCAAACTTGCAGTATATTGATTCATATTATTCTTTTGTTTTATTCCTGTGATTGTTGTGCATGCTTGACCTAGGACCGTGTGACGTACTTAGCGTCCGATTATAGTCGGGTGCCAACACCGTACGCGGTGTTGTGTAATGTCACCTAGAGATGGATACCGAGACCCGATACATTCTCGTACCTGTCTTATCAGGAACATAGACCTAGGACACTTGACACTATTCATGAGACGGAATCTTCCTGAGGTATTCATGGTGATTCTGTATAGGATACAGGTTATGACATACACAGTTTACATGCTTAGATTTTATCCAGACTTGTTGCATTAGATATGATCCTGCGTATCATGGACATGAGACGTGAGATTACATTGGGTGGGGAGAGATTTACCATACAAAAGGCTGAATATATATATATAATAATTTAATGGAAGTGCCTTAGTCTCTGGAAACAGAACTTTGGTACCGTACTGGCCCTCGAGAGAATACTGCTATGGTTTCTATGACACTGATCCTGTAGTAGCCTCAGCCCGAGTATGACTAGAACTCTCACTTGCATATCACTTAGCTGGTTATATATTTTACCCCATATTGTTTCATATATTGCTGCATTTATTTTGGCTTGTGTTTTCTGTACCTTGTTATGTCCCCTGAGGACCTGGATCCGGATTATGTCCCCAGAGTTAGCTGACGAGATCTACCCCGAGGTATACGGGACCGGAGCAGTAGCATTAGCGGGAGCAGGAGCAGGTGCATACATTGGAGCAGAACCAGGATCTGAGGACGAGATCGTACCAGAGGACTTCTCTTGAGTATTGGCTTGAGATACTCATTTATTTCAGTTTATAGTTATTTTCATTTCCAGTCTATTTCATTGATGTATCAGACTTGTTCTCGGATTGTTCTCCGAGACACTTTTATTGAGATTTGTTAGTTATTTTATTTGCAATTATTCTGGCATTGGATCTGTGATATTCTGTTGTGGATGAGATTAGATAGACTGTGACATGGATCATTGGACCTACTTATTGATATATTACAGCTTAAGTATGCCCTGATGGATCCATTAAATTGGGTTGTCCATCGGTGCGTACTGCTGGCCATTATCACGCGTCCGGTCCCTCGGCATTTTGGGACTGGGGCGTGACATGGTTTTTGTGGTGGCCCATGCAGGTCAACGACTAAATTGTTCGGTTTCAACTTAGGGACCGAGCAAGCCTGCACTAAGGATAGGATAAGTTTTAGGATCTCATCCACATGCTTGAAACGTTCTTGATATCTATATCGGAATCAAATTAAATTCTTAACTTGCATCTTGCCTTGATTCCTGTACGCCTCTTACTGTTTATCTTTGATGCAGAATAATGGATTCAAGAGCAAACGACGAAACTCCAGCAACAACACCAGTAGGTGCTGTAGCCACCTACGGAGAAGATGAAGTGACGCCATTGAGTGGAGTTCCCTCTACTCACCAAGGCAGCCAAGCAGATCAACAAGCTCCTAGATTTCGGCGAGATGACATCCCACCGCCTCCGCAGTTCGTTCCACCAATGCCTGTTTTCCCACCAGGACAAGTTATGGATGGGCAACAGATGTTCCAAATGATCTACGCAATGATGCAAGCCCAACAGCATATTCATCAAGAAGCTCAGCGTCGCGAGGCAGATTACTTGAGGAACAGCCTAGTAAATGCACTGGAGCAGGCCAACCTACCAACTCGACGGCAACCGACGGGCTCTATCACTGATTTTCGTCAGCTGAAGCCCCGTACATTCTCAGGCAAGGAGGAGCCCACCGAAGTTCATGAGTGGCTCACCAACATACAACATCAATTAGAAGCAGCTGAGCTTCCAAGGGAACGTTGGATGACTGCCGTCAGAATGCAATTGACAGGCAATGCACATCACTGGTGGCTGTCTGAGGAAACACGGCTCGGACCAGACCGAGTCACTTGGGAGGAGTTCTCCAGACTCTTTCAGGAGATGTACATTCCAGCCATTGCTCGATCAGAACTGCGGGACAAGTTCAATCGCCTCATTCAGGATACTATGACGGTGGAAGAATACAACGCAGAATTCATTCGTCTGAGTCGCTTCGCCCCTACCTTGATCCCGACAGAAGAAGAAAAGGCTGAGAAGTTCTTCGACGGACTCAACATTGAGCTACAGAAACTAATTGGATCCGTTGCACCCACATCCTACTCAGACGTCCTTGCTGCAGCCCGACGCATGGAGCGCGTCACCAGGAGAGAGACCGGTCTGAAGCGACCTTCCACATCAGCACCAGCCCGAGCACCGCAGGGAGAAGCTGCAAAGAAACCTCATCTACATCAAGCACCACAGGGAGCTGTATCCAAATCACTGACTCTTCCTACTTGTCACTACTGCGGCAAGATAGGCCATATTGAGAAGGAGTGTAGACGTAAATTCGGACTATGCCTAGGTTGCGGATCCAGACAGCATGCAGTGAGAGACTGCCCGGAGCGTAGAGAAGGAGCACCAAGAGCAAACCAACAAGCTCTACCAGCACCAGGAGGATATCAACCACGGCCACCCTTGGCACCTCGACCAGCACTCTTCCAGCAGGCCCAGCAACAGCAGAGGGCACCACCTCAAGGACGCGGACAAGCTTTCGCGATGGCTTTGGAGGACACGCAGATTCATGGAGTAGCTAATGCGCGTAAGTTTTCGTAGTTTTTTTTTTCTAGTATTGTCTTAGTTCGTGCCCATTGGTTCGTTACCTCAGACTTAACCTAGTACTTTTAACTTGCTAATAATTGATAACCTAGTATGATAAGTGATAACCTAGTTTTTAAAACTGTAATCTTCTATATTTCCTGCATCCGGGAAATTATATAACTTTTAGTGCTTAGGGAAATAACTTATCCCTTTGTATTATTCTTACACCCTCAACCTTGATTTCTTGATCGTGATGTGCTTCGACCAAATGTCTGCAAACCGTGTCATCTCTGTTGACCGGTTATTCTTTGATTGCGAGGACGCAATCCTCTTAAGGGGGGTAGATTGTAATCCCCCTGATTTTTCAAGAAATTATAATTTGGATTTTTCATTATTTTCTGGAATTTTTCGGGATTTTTCTGAAATTAAAACCTAGGTAATTGGTAATTAAATGATTTTTAATTACTATTAAATAATATTAAAATATTATGGAAATAATATTTTATGGTGTAAAATTGAAAACTGGACATAGGGTAATTTTCCGAGAATTTATTGGACTCCGAAAACATTTTTAAAGCCCTAAAAACTATTAATAAATAAACCGTATTAAACCCTGAAATTAAACCGGGTTTATTTTAAATAAACCAAGCCGGACCGGGTTCAGCTGAACCAAACCCAAACCGTATTGGGTCGGGTCGGATCTAAACCCGACCCGAAACCCACAACCCAAACCCATAATTAAACATAATGGATCGGGTCGGATTCATACGAACCCGACCCGCGGACCCGAAACCCAAACCCGAAATTTTCCCCCAAATCCTAAACTAAACCCTAACCCTAATTCTAGTCGGATTCCTACCGGAATCCCTGTTCCGGCATCGCCTATAAAGCCCCTCCGCCCATGGCCGAAACCCTAACCAGCCCTAGCAGCCGAACCCTCTCCTCCGCCGTGCCCGACACCCCCAGCGCCGCCCGGACACACCCCCAGCCCCGACTCGACCTCCCTGTCGTCTTCCTCTCCTCCGCTCGCCGTCTCCGGCCGCTCCGCCCCTAGCCTAGCCCTCTCGCCGCCCGAGCTCGACCCTGGCCCGACTACTCCACCGTCCCTCCGCTTAGCCTGAACCCTAGCCTCTTCCCTGCCGTCTCTTCCCCGACCAATCTCGACCCCTCACCGTCTCCACCCTCGTCGACCCCCGACGATCTCTACCACCTTCTCCCCTCTCCTCCACTCCCTCAGCCGACGACTCAACCTCCCCTCACCGCCTCCTCCGCCCTAGCCACTCGACGAAACCCTAACTTCCTCCTCCCTCTTCCTCCCCCGACCTCGACGACCTCCCCGCAGCGCCGCCCTCCGCCTCCTTCAGCCCCAACAATCGACAGCAACCCCAAACCCTAAAACCTAAACGCAGCACAGGACACGGACACAGGACTCCGACACGACTCGGACACGTGAGAATCGGTCTTCGCGGAGCCCCGTTCAGGTACTCTTTTCTCTCTCCTCGCTGATCCGATTCCAATTCCGTAAATTGCGTTGCGAAGACTGTATGACCCTCTCGGTGCCCGTGAAAACTGCTCGGGGCATCGCGTCCTGTGGTGATCGCACACCGCGATCCAAAAACAGGAAAACAACGACCCAATTCACCCCGAAACCGAGTACGCCCCGCCAAACGGGACGACTTGGTCGCGTGCGGTCTTCACAAATACGTGCGCGTCGTCGATACGGACGTGTGAGATTTCGCAGAAGTCGATTCGGGTGTGCGTGCACACCGGAATCAACGCGTATCCGCCGACACCGCCCCGTATCCGTCGATTCTGGAACGCGCTGTAACTTTGTGTACACACGTCGGATCGAGACGAAACTTGCGCCATCGGACTCGTAGCAATACGCTGGTCCTGTGACCCAAGTTTGGTTCGATTCTGAGAACGTTGACGAAATCGCGTGTCGTGGGCCCCACCGGCTCCACTCGACGGGCGATTTTGTGATCGGCTCATCGGAATCCAATTCTGGAAGTTCCGTTGGGTTCGTATCATCGTTCCAGACTTGTAGACACTGAGTTTGAGTGATTTGGAGACCTTTGACCCTGACACGCTTTTCGGTGCAAAGTGGCCCACATGTGGACCCCGCTTTGGCCCGAAAATGACCTTTTTGCCCTTGTGTCCAAATTGGACTCAAGTACAGGCGTTTTTAGATATTTGATATTTTCTGGATATGATGGTGATGTTTATTTCAGCAACCGGAGTAGTACCTGCAGATCACACTGAGACCAGAGCTACAGTTGGAGCCAGGACCCCAGGCAAGTGTACCTTGCCAAACTTGCAGTATATTGATTCATATTATTCTTTTGTTTTATTCCTGTGATTGTTGTGCATGCTTGACCTAGGACCGTGTGACGTACTTAGCGTCCGATTATAGTCGGGTGCCAACACCGTACGCGGTGTTGTGTAATGTCACCTAGAGATGGATACCGAGACCCGATACATTCTCGTACCTGTCTTATCAGGAACATAGACCTAGGACACTTGACACTATTCATGAGACGGAATCTTCCTGAGGTATTCATGGTGATTCTGTATAGGATACAGGTTATGACATACACAGTTTACATGCTTAGATTTTATCCAGACTTGTTGCATTAGATATGATCCTGCGTATCATGGACATGAGACGTGAGATTACATTGGGTGGGGAGAGATTTACCATACAAAAGGCTGAATATATATATATAATAATTTAATGGAAGTGCCTTAGTCTCTGGAAACAGAACTTTGGTACCGTACTGGCCCTCGAGAGAATACTGCTATGGTTTCTATGACACTGATCCTGTAGTAGCCTCAGCCCGAGTATGACTAGAACTCTCACTTGCATATCACTTAGCTGGTTATATATTTTACCCCATATTGTTTCATATATTGCTGCATTTATTTTGGCTTGTGTTTTCTGTACCTTGTTATGTCCCCTGAGGACCTGGATCCGGATTATGTCCCCAGAGTTAGCTGACGAGATCTACCCCGAGGTATACGGGACCGGAGCAGTAGCATTAGCGGGAGCAGGAGCAGGTGCATACATTGGAGCAGAACCAGGATCTGAGGACGAGATCGTACCAGAGGACTTCTCTTGAGTATTGGCTTGAGATACTCATTTATTTCAGTTTATAGTTATTTTCATTTCCAGTCTATTTCATTGATGTATCAGACTTGTTCTCGGATTGTTCTCCGAGACACTTTTATTGAGATTTGTTAGTTATTTTATTTGCAATTATTCTGGCATTGGATCTGTGATATTCTGTTGTGGATGAGATTAGATAGACTGTGACATGGATCATTGGACCTACTTATTGATATATTACAGCTTAAGTATGCCCTGATGGATCCATTAAATTGGGTTGTCCATCGGTGCGTACTGCTGGCCATTATCACGCGTCCGGTCCCTCGGCATTTTGGGACTGGGGCGTGACATGGTTTTTGTGGTGGCCCATGCAGGTCAACGACTAAATTGTTCGGTTTCAACTTAGGGACCGAGCAAGCCTGCACTAAGGATAGGATAAGTTTTAGGATCTCATCCACATGCTTGAAACGTTCTTGATATCTATATCGGAATCAAATTAAATTCTTAACTTGCATCTTGCCTTGATTCCTGTACGCCTCTTACTGTTTATCTTTGATGCAGAATAATGGATTCAAGAGCAAACGACGAAACTCCAGCAACAACACCAGTAGGTGCTGTAGCCACCTACGGAGAAGATGAAGTGACGCCATTGAGTGGAGTTCCCTCTACTCACCAAGGCAGCCAAGCAGATCAACAAGCTCCTAGATTTCGGCGAGATGACATCCCACCGCCTCCGCAGTTCGTTCCACCAATGCCTGTTTTCCCACCAGGACAAGTTATGGATGGGCAACAGATGTTCCAAATGATCTACGCAATGATGCAAGCCCAACAGCATATTTATCAAGAAGCTCAGCGTCGCGAGGCAGATTACTTGAGGAACAGCCTAGTAAATGCACTGGAGCAGGCCAACCTACCAACTCGACGGCAACCGACGGGCTCTATCACTGATTTTCGTCAGCTGAAGCCCCGTACATTCTCAGGCAAGGAGGAGCCCACCGAAGTTCATGAGTGGCTCACCAACATACAACATCAATTAGAAGCAGCTGAGCTTCCAAGGGAACGTTGGATGACTGCCGTCAGAATGCAATTGACAGGCAATGCACATCACTGGTGGCTGTCTGAGGAAACACGGCTCGGACCAGACCGAGTCACTTGGGAGGAGTTCTCCAGACTCTTTCAGGAGATGTACATTCCAGCCATTGCTCGATCAGAACTGCGGGACAAGTTCAATCGCCTCATTCAGGATACTATGACGGTGGAAGAATACAACGCAGAATTCATTCGTCTGAGTCGCTTCGCCCCTACCTTGATCCCGACAGAAGAAGAAAAGGCTGAGAAGTTCTTCGACGGACTCAACATTGAGCTACAGAAACTAATTGGATCCGTTGCACCCACATCCTACTCAGACGTCCTTGCTGCAGCCCGACGCATGGAGCGCGTCACCAAGAGAGAGACCGGTCTGAAGCGACCTTCCACATCAGCACCAGCCCGAGCACCGCAGGGAGAAGCTGCAAAGAAACCTCATCTACATCAAGCACCACAGGGAGCTGTATCCAAATCACTGACTCTTCCTACTTGTCACTACTGCGGCAAGATAGGCCATATTGAGAAGGAGTGTAGACGTAAATTCGGACTATGCCTAGGTTGCGGATCCAGACAGCATGCAGTGAGAGACTGCCCGGAGCGTAGAGAAGGAGCACCAAGAGCAAACCAACAAGCTCTACCAGCACCAGGAGGATATCAACCACGGCCACCCTTGGCACCTCGACCAGCACTCTTCCAGCAGGCCCAGCAACAGCAGAGGGCACCACCTCAAGGACGCGGACAAGCTTTCGCGATGGCTTTGGAGGACACGCAGATTCATGGAGTAGCTAATGCGCGTAAGTTTTCGTAGTTTTTTTTTTTCTAGTATTGTCTTAGTTCGTGCCCGTTGGTTCGTTACCTCAGACTTAACCTAGTACTTTTAACTTGCTAATAATTGATAACCTAGTATGATAAGTGATAACCTAGTTTTTAAAACTGTAATCTTCTATATTTCCTGCATCCGGGAAATTATATAACTTTTAGTGCTTAGGGAAATAACTTATCCCTTTGTATTATTCTTACACCCTCAACCTTGATTTCTTGATCGTGATGTGCTTCGACCAAATGTCTGCAAACCGTGTCATCTCTGTTGACCGGTTATTCTTTGATTGCGAGGACGCAATCCTCTTAAGGGGGGTAGATTGTAATCCCCCTGATTTTTCAAGAAATTATAATTTGGATTTTTCATTATTTTCTGGAATTTTTCGGAATTTTTCGGAATTTTTCTGAAATTAAAACCTAGGTAATTGGTAATTAAATGATTTTTAATTACTATTAAATAATATTAAAATATTATGGAAATAATATTTTATGGTGTAAAATTGAAAACTGGACATAGGATAATTTTCCGGGAATTTATTGGACTCCGGAAACATTTTTAAAGCCCTAAAAACTATTAATAAATAAACCGTATTAAACCCTGAAATTAAACCGGGTTTATTTTAAATAAACCAAGCCGGACCGGGTTCAGCTGAACCAAACCCAAACCGTATTGGGTCGGGTCGGATCTAAACCCGACCCGAAACCCACAACCCAAACCCATAATTAAACATAATGGATCGGGTCGGATTCATACGAACCCGACCCGCGGACCCGAAACCCAAACCCGAAATTTTCCCCCAAATCCTAAACTAAACCCTAACCCTAATTCTAGTCGGATTCCTACCGGAATCCCTGTTCCGGCATCGCCTATAAAGCCCCTCCGCCCATGGCCGAAACCCTAACCAGCCCTAGCAGCCGAACCCTCTCCTCCGCCGTGCCCGACACCCCCAGCGCCGCCCGGACACACCCCCAGCCCCGACTCGACCTCCCTGTCGTCTTCCTCTCCTCCGCTCGCCGTCTCCGGCCGCTCCGCCCCTAGCCTAGCCCTCTCGCCGCCCGAGCTCGACCCTGGCCCGACTACTCCACCGTCCCTCCGCTTAGCCTGAACCCTAGCCTCTTCCCTGCCGTCTCTTCCCCGACCAATCTCGACCCCTCACCGTCTCCACCCTCGTCGACCCCCGACGATCTCTACCACCTTCTCCCCTCTCCTCCACTCCCTCAGCCGACGACTCAACCTCCCCTCACCGCCTCCTCCGCCCTAGCCACTCGACGAAACCCTAACTTCCTCCTCCCTCTTCCTCCCCCGACCTCGACGACCTCCCCGCAGCGCCGCCCTCCGCCTCCTTCAGCCCCAACAATCGACAGCAACCCCAAACCCTAAAACCTAAACGCAGCACAGGACACGGACACAGGACTCCGACACGACTCGGACACGTGAGAATCGGTCTTCGCGGAGCCCCGTTCAGGTACTCTTTTCTCTCTCCTCGCTGATCCGATTCCAATTCCGTAAATTGCGTTGCGAAGACTGTATGACCCTCTCGGTGCCCGTGAAAACTGCTCGGGGCATCGCGTCCTGTGGTGATCGCACACCGCGATCCAAAAACAGGAAAACAACGACCCAATTCACCCCGAAACCGAGTACGCCCCGCCAAACGGGACGACTTGGTCGCGTGCGGTCTTCACAAATACGTGCGCGTCGTCGATACGGACGTGTGAGATTTCGCAGAAGTCGATTCGGGTGTGCGTGCACACCGGAATCAACGCGTATCCGCCGACACCGCCCCGTATCCGTCGATTCTGGAACGCGCTGTAACTTTGTGTACACACGTCGGATCGAGACGAAACTTGCGCCATCGGACTCGTAGCAATACGCTGGTCCTGTGACCCAAGTTTGGTTCGATTCTGAGAACGTTGACGAAATCGCGTGTCGTGGGCCCCACCGGCTCCACTCGACGGGCGATTTTGTGATCGGCTCATCGGAATCCAATTCTGGAAGTTCCGTTGGGTTCGTATCATCGTTCCAGACTTGTAGACACTGAGTTTGAGTGATTTGGAGACCTTTGACCCTGACACGCTTTTCGGTGCAAAGTGGCCCACATGTGGACCCCGCTTTGGCCCGAAAATGACCTTTTTGCCCTTGTGTCCAAATTGGACTCAAGTACAGGCGTTTTTAGATATTTGATATTTTCTGGATATGATGGTGATGTTTATTTCAGCAACCGGAGTAGTACCTGCAGATCACACTGAGACCAGAGCTACAGTTGGAGCCAGGACCCCAGGCAAGTGTACCTTGCCAAACTTGCAGTATATTGATTCATATTATTCTTTTGTTTTATTCCTGTGATTGTTGTGCATGCTTGACCTAGGACCGTGTGACGTACTTAGCGTCCGATTATAGTCGGGTGCCAACACCGTACGCGGTGTTGCGTAATGTCACCTAGAGATGGATACCGAGACCCGATACATTCTCGTACCTGTCTTATCAGGAACATAGACCTAGGACACTTGACACTATTCATGAGACGGAATCTTCCTGAGGTATTCATGGTGATTCTGTATAGGATACAGGTTATGACATACACAGTTTACATGCTTAGATTTTATCCAGACTTGTTGCATTAGATATGATCCTGCGTATCATGGACATGAGACGTGAGATTACATTGGGTGGGGAGAGATTTACCATACAAAAGGCTGAATATATATATATAATAATTTAATGGAAGTGCCTTAGTCTCTGGAAACAGAACTTTGGTACCGTACTGGCCCTCGAGAGAATACTGCTATGGTTTCTATGACACTGATCCTGTAGTAGCCTCAGCCCGAGTATGACTAGAACTCTCACTTGCATATCACTTAGCTGGTTATATATTTTACCCCATATTGTTTCATATATTGCTGCATTTATTTTGGCTTGTGTTTTCTGTACCTTGTTATGTCCCCTGAGGACCTGGATCCGGATTATGTCCCCAGAGTTAGCTGACGAGATCTACCCCGAGGTATACGGGACCGGAGCAGTAGCATTAGCGGGAGCAGGAGCAGGTGCATACATTGGAGCAGAACCAGGATCTGAGGACGAGATCGTACCAGAGGACTTCTCTTGAGTATTGGCTTGAGATACTCATTTATTTCAGTTTATAGTTATTTTCATTTCCAGTCTATTTCATTGATGTATCAGACTTGTTCTCGGATTGTTCTCCGAGACACTTTTATTGAGATTTGTTAGTTATTTTATTTGCAATTATTCTGGCATTGGATCTGTGATATTCTGTTGTGGATGAGATTAGATAGACTGTGACATGGATCATTGGACCTACTTATTGATATATTACAGCTTAAGTATGCCCTGATGGATCCATTAAATTGGGTTGTCCATCGGTGCGCACTGCTGGCCATTATCACGCGTCCGGTCCCTCGGCATTTTGGGACTGGGGCGTGACAGTCATGCCATCATTTATTTTTGCGTATTCTCATGTTTTAATATCTGTAATGGTGATTGGTTATGGTTCTAGCATGCCTATATAGTCGTTGAAGTTCTGATTGGACGTGATATTCTAAGCTAAGTTGCATCGGGTTGATAAATTCATGTTTATAGAATTTTCGTTCATGAAATACAAAAGAGATTTGACATTTTTTAGAAAAAAAAGGGAAGATAACAGATCCCTGATTCGAAAACCGTTAAATACAAAATTACCCAAATCTTAAGATTTAGTCACATATTAAAAATCGAATTACATTATGTTAGTGAAAAGCTCTAGATAACTTGTAAAATCCATAGGAGTCGATACTCGGACTTAGGATATGTAGGACACGGTATGGACTCGCAAGTGAAATTAAATTCTCAAGTCAAGATTATTTAGAATGCAAGGATATTCACTGCAAGGGTAGTCCTTAAGAGGCTGGATTCTACTTTTACTCGGAGAAAAAAAAAATCCAAATTAGAGGCATTTATCTGGTTATTCTAATGATGTAAGGAAATAGCAAGATTTAAAGAGAAAAAAACATGCACCAAAAGGTGATTATTTGAAGAAATAAACTCCCTTTCAACAGTTTAGTACAGACGAGCCCAAGTGTGAAATGTTTTAAAGGTTGTACCAGTACAGTAATCTGCAGTCTAAAGTAAGTTTTATAGGAGAAGGGCAATATAAAATTTCAACAACAGCCTATTAAATCTGTAGATAATAGTCATACCTCGAATCTCATTTGATTTAAACCTCCATTTGCATATATAAGAATGTAACCATTCTTCTTAGAATCCAGTTTTCCACAATCTGCAAAAGAATCTCAAGTTTCAGAAGAATAAAGAGTTACGGGGATATTATGTGTGAAAAGTAGCTTACTTTTGTGGTGATCTGTGGGCAACACACTGGGTGAAATTTCACTGTTTTGGCTTTGCCCATATCTGATCTCTGTAGAAGTAAAATTGTTGTTAACTCAACTAAGGAATCCCTTGATGTCTATACAACATGAAATTATATGGTGTATTGAATTATTACAAGACTTACCTCAATGACAGTGACTAAACTTCTACATGCGCTTGATGACAGGGCCGTTAGAGTTCTTTCATTATCAGTTCATGCTCATATTCATGGTTCTGACCAATCACTCTAGAGTCAGGTAAATCCTGAAGATCATAGAACTACAATAAGATAACCCTTTATGCACACATTGATTTAAATTCTTTTCTCTGGGTTCTGAAATACATTGTCTACACACCGAAACTTTTAGAGCTGATGCATAGATTCGCTTGCTCCTGTAAGTTAGATCCTACTAATGGCCGCCTCTTAAGTCTTAACAAAAATGACTTTCCTGTTGGGAATATGGTGTGCCCCGAACCGGAGTTGGCCCATGAGGTGCGATATTGGACTGGGCCCGTATGTCTTAAAAGGGAATTCTCATGTAAAGCCTGAACCAATTTCAATTATCTACACCTCATGATCCCACCTACTATCCGAAGTGGGACTAAATTACCAACTCCATTGTCACCCTCCTTTAAGCGCTCAACCGAAAACGAGATACAATCCAACAATTTCCACCTTAGCTCGTTTCCGCTAGCCGAACAACCTTAGTACACCCCGGCTACCTTTGCTCGTTCCCGCCAACCGAGCAATCTTAGCATAATCCGGCTACCTTTGTTCGTTCCAGCTAACCGAGCACCCAGGAGATACCCAGGAGATCCAACATATTGTCATCTCGATCCGTTCAACCACAGAACCAAACCTGACACGTTCATCAACACCACAATTGTGTGTCAACCACAACGTCTTGCTCCACCTTGGACTCGTCAGATCCACCTTTAAAGCCAATTCGTGTAGTTGATGCTCATACTCCACCTTGAGAAGAGCCCGTATAATCCATGAACGTTCAGCATCATCTGTCGAACCAATTAGAGCCACTCAAACCAGCCCCATAACCTTGGGCTCTGATACAACTTGTTGGGAAGATGATATGACCCGAATCGGAGTTGGCCCATGAGGTGCGATATTGGACTAAGCTCATATGCCTTAAAAGAGAATTCTCATGTAAGGCCTGAACCAATCCCAATTATCTACATCTCATAATCCCACCTCCTATCCGATGTGGGACTAAATTACCAACTCCATTGTCACCCTCCTTTGAGTGCTTGCAGGGCGTGTCTCAGACACGGTATCTGAGTGCTTGCAAGGTGTGTCCGATCCCAACATTTCCAAAATTCAAAAAGGTCAAGTATATTGCCAAAACGTCCGTAACCATAATAAATCAACATGGACAATTAATGGAAATAGTTGGCACAATGCTACATACTCCGAAGCCCCTATCGAAAAGTACGATGCTCAAAACAACAAAATTCTGATATAAAACAACTTCACAAGAGGGGATTGAAACCAAGACCGGAACTGAGATTTTGAAACTTGGACAAAATCATATTACACTATTTATATCCTATTTCCATTGCATGTTCCCTTGGTAGATTCTTAGAAAACACTAGCAAACTAAACTAAGGGAAAGAGGTGAAGTTGAGCAAACATGAAATCATGAACTGACCTATCACCAACATATTGAGCAGAAACTGTTTCATATACTAAACTAATCTTCTGGGAGAATTTCAGAAGGTAATGTATAAGTCCGAGTTTTGCATTCCAAGCCAAATTTAAAGGTAGCTTAATGTCTGCGGAAATACTTCAACAATGTTTGGGAGCAAGTCCAATCTTTTTGAGTCAGATCTATGCCTGAATAGTATACGAGTAACCTCTCTTTCGAAAAAAAAATAGCATTTCAATTCTACTCATATTAACTTGTCGGTTTACAACAGTCAATTGATGAAAAATACACACGTGGACGGAACTCAATAGGCTGATTACAAGCCCTGGTATCTGCAAAATAAATCAGTTCTTGTTGCAAAAGATGTTCAGAAGCCTGCAATATATGAGCAGACAGAGGTATTAACATAATACCTTTCCCTCGAACACTTGATATGCATATATTAAGTAGCTCCAGGCAACTACCTCACCTCAAAAGATTACATAGAAATTGAAGGCCCGTCCTTATCCAGTGGAATGCTTGCCACTGGGGATGCCAACCTGACAATCTTGGCTGGTTCAACGGTTGGTGGTGGCTCAGCCACAGAGCCGGACTTAGGAAGAAGCAACAAAACATAACAGGGCCTATGCCAGTAAATTACTCACAAAGTAGTGATTAAAGCAAAATAAATATACTCCAATAAAAAAACTAATACTGAAAATATCCTATACAAGCCCTTCAATAAAATGTACATGAACTGGAGTCATTTTTGGCAGATGATGTGTATTTTGGAGTGTATGAGCATACTCTAGTCAAACAGTTGGGCACCAGAGCTCAAGTATTATGACAAAACCATATTTATTTTTGAGAAATATGCAATACTATATAAATTTCTCAAGGTACTTTGACTCCTGAAACAAATACTTAATATTGTCATTCAATTGGTTTCGATCAGGTTAGATGCTACCTTACAAACAGTAGTTTTCAGAATCCATTGGATTCCCAACTAGGTTCCCAGAATCCATTGGATTCTCTCGTTGATTTTGTGTTGCACTGTGTCATATTCATATCCCTGCGACACATGCTTCCATGAATAGGTACTTGTGTTGTCAGAAGCCTACATAAGAAATAACGGTTACCTAGAAGATGAGAGTATGGATGATCTCTGTAATATGTGCAGTCACGATCCTCTTCATTCGAATAAGAAGGTCCAAGAATGTAACCTTCATTCTTTATTAGCATATTAATTAGACAATTAAAATTAGTGCTTAGTAGTTAAACCTTTTAATCAAGAATTTAATTGGGTTAATCATATAAAAACAAAAGCCATGAGAAATCAAATTCAATTTGGATTGTTCTTCATAAGAAGAGAAATCCAAATTTAATTGGTTAAGGGCAAAATAGTCAAATTCACCATAATCTCATAATATCTTGACAACTCACCCTCCCTCTCACATGACCCTCACATTCAACCCACACACTTCCTCTCTATATAAACACATTCCCACCTCCTTCACTCACCATCCCTCATTTCCTCTCAACCCTATTAGCAAGGGAATATAAGTTCTCCTCATAAGGTAACCCTTGATCTTCTTAAAAAATTTATAACTCTAACTAGGATAAGTGTGTATATATATATGTGTGTGTGTGTGTGTGTGTGTGTGTCAAGAAGGGGGGGGGGGGGGAAGGACTGCCTGCAGCAGCAGCAGTATGCAGCAGCTACAGCATCATGGCAGCAGCAGCAACAAGCAAGCCCTACATACACCTATATGTACATGTATATATATATATATATATATATATATATATATAATATGTATATATACATATGTATATTATACTATATATGTATACTATATACATAATTATATATATACTATATATGTACCTATATACATATGTATACTATATTCTATATGTACCCTATATACATAACTATATATGTATCTATATATGTATACTATATTGTATATATATATATATATATATATATATTATCTATATGTGTATCTATATATGTATTTATATATGTATCTATATATCTATGTATCTATATATATGTATACTATATATGTATCTATATATGTATACTATATTGTATCTATATATGTATCTATATATCTTATATATAAGTGTATCTACATATGTATACAAAACTTGACAGAGGCACAGAAAAAGTAACCGGGAGGAGGTAGGAGGAGACAACACTGCATTTAGTGCAGTGGATGAGACACTAGAGTCGTACGAATAGTAGGTGTAGTCCTCCTGGAACAAAGCTCAAAATACTGTTCCTGCCGATTGTAGTTGTTTTTTCGACCGTAGTTGCCTCACATGCACGATTTTCTTTACTCTTATCGGTTGTCTCAAGGGTGGGACATGCAATCTCGCACGCACTGGTGGCCAGTGCAAGAACAAGAATCGCCTAACCGGTCGTCGGTGATGGACTAATCGATTGCCAGGATGTCAACACAGTCTCGCACGGAACAAAGCTTGCGCGGGCTCTACCTCGTACGCTAGCACGTGGAAATTCGACGACGTCTAAGGAAGGTCGACAAGTTCAAGTAATTTTGTGAGTAGCAAAGACAAGATGTCGAGCAGAATTTTTGATAGAGAAAAATGATGAATTTTTGTTTTTTGAAATTTATTAGTCAGATATCATATAACCTAACATGTATATATAAATATACTTTGGGTCAATTGTTGTTTAGTTAGGATAGTTCTTTTGTTAAGAAAGTTTTTGGTTTAATGAGAGAGAACAAGAAGGATTGTTATTAGTTGAAATAAGTTATGCTATAGGAATCGACTAGTATTTTTTTTTTAATATTCTGACTCGTGTGTATATATATATATATATATATATATATATATATATATATATATATATATATATTAAAGAACCACGTACAAGTGAGGCCGTAGTCTTTATTGAATTTTAGAAAATGATTACAAAATTGGCTAAAAATAAATGAAAATTAGATAGACTTTCCAAATTGCAAACTCAAAACACACATTAAACAATCAAAAATGTCGACACCTCAGCCAATGACAACAAATAAAGTCCCTTGGCTACTCGTGGAAGTCGATTATAAGAATATACATGAGGGTTAACAACTTACAATGTACCATAACACATGTATATTGTGATAACTGAAGGAAACTTCTCCCAGTAAAATTATCGTTAATATTTCCGCCATACAGAACGCAAGCCAATCTAATCATTATCCTTATATATTACAACCAAAAAATCCAGATTTGCTTATAGTAAGAACCTAAATATCATATATAGTATATATTTAATGACTTGGATTCATAGAATACACATGTAATGAAAGAAATGAATGAGAAAGAAAGTTTTCTCCATATACGTCATATATCATTAAGTACAAATAAATTCTCGTAGTTGCTTCTTTTACTCCTAGCAAACATATTTAAATAGATAAATGTTGAAGAACTATCTAGAATAATATTCAAGCCATTAGAAAGAGATAGTCTTTGTGCCAATATTTGAGCATTCAGGAGAAGATAGAAGGTGGAAAAGGAAGCAAGGATGTGTGAGCGATCGTCATTGTGGCAACCACCACTAGGTGCGGTCGTGATCGAGTTTGATCTGATCAGACTGCTCGATGCAGCTTTCTCAGTAGTGGAGGTGAAGAGAGAGGTATCGTTGCTCGAGTCGGGGACGCAGCGCACGTTCTCGTGCACCTACTGTCCGCGCAAGTTCTACATCGGGCGAGCACTTAGGAGCACCAGAACGAGTACAAGAATGAGCGCTCCATCGCCAAGCGTGGAGGAAGCAGTGGTGGAAGAAGTAACTCCCTCACGGATCTCTCGTTGTCGGGAAATAGGATCTCTGGGGGATATGGGGCCTTGCCGGCCTGTCCCGGCTCGAGGTTCTTAACATGAGAGACAACGAGCTGGACTCCGAGCTGTCGGCATTGCCCAAAGGCTTGGTGATCGTTCTATTTTGTAACAACTCCTTCAGTGGGGAGATCCCGAAGCGGTTCTGGGAGGTAAGGCGGCTACAGCATCTCGACCTGTTGTTCAACTTGCTCGAAGGGACTGCCCCAGAGGCCTTGTTTTCGCTGTCGAATGTCAGTTATCTAAGCCTACTGTCGAACATTATTGAACAGCTCGCTTTCCGACGGTATAGCCTGCAAAAACCATCTCAAGTTCGTCGATGTATCGAATAATAGGCTCAGCTGCATATTACCTTCTTGTTTGAGCTCAAACTCAAGTAAGAGGGCGGTTAGGTTTGGGGAGAACTGCTTCGCGAATCATCTACAATATCAGCATGATTCTAAGAATTGCGAGGGGGTGGCGTGGAAGGTAAAGGTTCCAGAAACAGAGACATGGCGTTGATGCTCATTGTTATTGAGGGATTAACGTTATGTTGATAGTTTTGCTTGCTTTTGTGATCTTGTGCAGATTCAGCCAATTCAACTTCTGGGTTCTCATTAGAACTTCCACCGTTGTTGTCGTCACGCTTGCCGATGGAACGCTCCTTCTTGTGAACATTATGGTGCCCCCGAGTGCCCGTTCGTTGTAGAACTTGTACAGGAAATAGGTGCGCGAGAATGTGCGTTGTGTCTCCGCTTGGGCGACAATACCTCTTTCTTCACCTCTACTACTGAGAAAGGTGCATAGAGCAGTCCGATCAGATCCAACTCGATCACCACCGCACCCAATGGTAGTTGCCACAATGACGACCGCTCATGCATTCTTGCTTCCTTCTCCACCATCTGCTATCTTCTCTGTGATGCTCGAGCATTGGTACAAAGACCTAATTTCTTTCTAATGACTTGAATATTATTCTAATAGTCCTTCAACCTTCATCCATTTAAATATGTTTGCTATGAGTAAAAAAATAACTACAAGTGATTATTTTACATAGTGATATATAACGTATATGGATAAAGATTTCTTTTTCATGCACTTATTTCCTTACATGTGTATTATATGAATCTAAATCATTAAATATATACTATATATAGGGTTTAGTTTCTTACTATAAAGTATATCAGTCATTTTTGGTTGCCAATATATAATGTGTGGCGAGAATATTAACGATAATATTACGAAGAGAAGTTTTGGATCGACATGGGTTCTGTTTGGCGAGAATATTAACGATAATATTACGAAGAGAAGTTTTCTTCGGTTATTACAATATACATGTGTTATGGTATATATATAGTAAGTTATTAACCCCAATATACATAAGCTTTGTTCCAGGATGGCTATATCCACTATTCGCACGACTCTAGTGTTTCATCTAGTGCACCAAATGCAGTGTTGTGTCTCCTCCTATATCCTCCCGATTACTTCCTTTGTGCCTTTGTCAAGTTTTGTTTACCAGCGATGTTAGTTGACACTTCCTAATAAAGCCCAAACAAGGATAAATAGATTGTTTTTTAAAAAAATCCTCTAAGACAACATCACCCCATTAATCTGCCCAGTTTGCTTGTTTGTGTCTACACCAAACCGGATCGAAGATTGACCCAAACAAATTAATGGGTCTGTTTCAAACCGATTCAACCAGTTGATTAAACCACTGGATTAACCTAAGTAGTCCAAGTTCAGTCCCTTCTATACGCTGATTTTTACAAAAATATAAATTTTCAATCGATTTAAAAAAAAAACGGTGGGTCAATAGTGACCCGGACTGGAAAAGCTACCGTTCACGGGATAAACCGGTCGATCCGGTCCGGTTTTTAAAACACTAGTCTATATTGAAAGGCGCATATCATTTTTTCCGACGTTCATGATTTGAAAATAGTTGCCAGTAGTAAATATTCCACACCATTGTTAATTTTCAGAGCATCACGTTGGAAAAGAACGAAGAACAAGAATCAATTGATTGAACTAACATGTTTTGATAAAGAATAAGATTTATCACAGTCCTTTACCAGTTCATGACAAGGTTTTTGTGGTACCAAGTAGTTTTTGACCTATGATTATATGATTTTGACATCATTAATAACATATCACTGATTTATGTTTAACAAAGTCGAAAGTGAGGAATCAGGAATGAAAATATCTAATCTTCAAAAAGGTTTATATATCAAATTGAGAAGGTATCCTTGATTTACTTGGAAACAATTATAAGGTCTAGCTTTAAATAATTGAGTCCCAAAATGTGATTCATAAGGCATAAGTATACACAAGTTACCTGCCAAGTTTTGATAAGGACTTCGTTATCAGTACTGATCAATGTGGCAGTTTCCACCATCACATTCCTGACATGTTCCTTCGTGTTATTAGCTCCTAAACTCCCACAATGCTGATCCCCCACATAAATCCAAACAAAAAATTAGTCAGTGATTTTTTTGAGCATGAGTGCAATGATATTTCATGGAAGAAGTTGCATATAGACCTGATACCATGACCCAGTCCTCAAACTATATTTCTGGCTTTGATGTCCTCTGATCCTCCTGTGATCAATCTACAATCAGTTCCTACAATTTCACATACACATCAAAAGCATTAAGCATTTGGTAATGATTGCAGAATACATACTAAAGTAATGCACCTGTTTCTATGTAGCAATCTGCATGTCGTGTTCTGTGCTCGAAATATATGAATGCCAATAGTGTTTGGGCTAGTTTTGGGCGCCATGTTGAGCTTCGAGGCTTTGACATTGTTGGACATGTCGATATTTAGATGAAACTGCTGGCTGTCTTTCATCCTAGAGTTCCCTATATTCATGTCATGGCATAGACTAAAGTTCACGGCCTATATGTAAAAACACACAAGGAAACGGGTCACATATCATTGGATTCTTCTTTGTCGAGATCATAAAGACATCACGTACCGTCGGTCCTTTGAGGCATGGCAGAGCGTGATTCTTCTTGCAAGAATTATGTCACCATTCCTGTCCCTTGGTGTTGATTGTGCCCCCACCGTGGACTACTAGACTGGATACATGGTAGAAGAGGATCAACTGCCTCCTATTTCAGTACAAAATGTTCCAGGGAGCTTCAAGTATTCCTTTGATCTGAAGATACAGTCAAAGTATTTTTTTTAATTCTATTACACAATGTGATGGAGCAAATAGGCGCTACATGATTCTAACAAAAAGGAACTCAAAAGGAATCAGACTAGCTAAATTTTCACAGATCAACAGTATCTTTCTCAGCTAATATTAGAAATATTCGGTCGATTCTTTTACAACTTTTCCAATATGTCCTTGTCTCATGAATAGAATTGATCTCATTTTAACAGTGCTACGAACTGATACCTGGTTTTCTACACAGTCGTCCGAAGGATAGGCCCATCAAAGCTGCAGAATTTAGGCTGGGGAAATATTTTAACAGTGATATTAGAAATATTTCTTAATGTGCACTTAGTTCTTTTAACCAATTTTTAGTTGGGTACAGTTCTTTTAAGTAAAGCTAAAACCAACTTAAAAGTTCATGCTAGCATCATATCTGTAGCAGTATAATACAAAGCCTAAATCAAACAATATGTTGTTAGCTTCATAATTTGAATTGGCCATTACTCTAACACTGTTTTTTTTTTTGGATAGGGAGGACCATTCCAGAATGTTCCCACGGGGCGTAGAGAAGGCTTGATCTCAAATGCTTCGGAAGCCAATACTCAAATTCCTAGTCCATTATTTAACTTCAGCTCTTTCCAGACATCTTTTGCTAAGGATTAAATGTGACAGATCTAGTTCTCCTCTCTAGTAAGCTATTTTCATATCAACTTATGGTCCTATAATTGACATTATTTTAGAGGGTACGGATTGCTTGACACAACAGTAAGGCTTAGCAATTGCATCTTTGACCCCTTCTTGATCCTAGCCAGTAGCGTAGCCAGAATTTGTATCTACGGGGAGCGATGCTTACTATTAAATTTTTTTTACAATAAACACATATATAATTTCCATATATTAATACCAAATATCATATTACTGGACTATTACGAATATGAATATTATAAAATATCAACCCAAGTAATGGATTAATACGAATATGAACAATAAACACATATATAATTTCCATATGTTGGGAACATGATGTGACCCGAACCGGAGTTGGCCCATGAGGTGCGATATTGGACTGAGCCCATATGCCTTAAAAGAGAATTCTTATGTAAGGCCTGAACCAATCCCAATTATCTACATCTCATAATCCCACCTCCTATCCGATGTGGGACTAAATTACCAACTCCATTGTCACCCTCCTTTGAGTGCTTGCAGGGCGTGTCTCAGACACGGTATCGGAGTGCTTGTAGGGTGTGTCCGATCCCAACATTTCCAAAATTCAAAAAGGTCAAGTATATTGCCAAAACGTCCGTAACCATAATAAATCAACATGGACACTTAATGGAAATAGTTGGCACAATGCTACATACTCCGAAGCCCCTATCGAAAAGTACGACGCTCAAAACACCAAAATTCTGATATAAAACAACTTCACAAGAGGGGATTGAAACCAAGACCGGAACTGAGATTTTGAAACTTGGACAAAATCATATTACACTATTTATATCCTATTTCCATTGCATGTTCCCTTGGTAGATTCTTACAAAACACTAGCAAACTAAACTAAGGGAAAGAGGTGAAGTTGAGCAAACATGAAATCCTGAACTGACCTATCACCAACAAATTGAGCAGAAACTGTTTCATATACTAAACTAATCTTCTGGGAGAATTTCAGAAGGTAATGTATAAGTCCGAGTTTTGCATTCCAAGCCAAATTTAAAGGTAGCTTAATGTCTGCGGAAATACTTCAACAATGTTTGGGAGCAAGTCCAATCTTTTTGAGTCAGATCTATGCCTGAATAGTATACGAGTAACCTCTCTTTCGGAAAAAAAAAAATAGCATTTCAATTCTACTCATATTAACTTGTCAGTTTACAACAGTCAATTGGTGAAAAATACACACATGTGGACGGAACTCAATAGGCTGATTACAAGCCCTGGTATCTGCAAAATAAATCAGTTCTTGTTGCAAAAGATGTTCAAAAGCCTGCAATATATGAGCAGACAGAGGTATTAACATAATACCTTTCCCTCGAACACTTGTTATGCATATATTAAGTAGCTCCAGGCAACTACCTCACCTCAAAAGATTACATAGAAATTGAAGGCCCGTCCTTATCCAGTGGAATGCTTGCCACTGGGGATGCCAACCTGACAATCCTGGCTGGTTCAACGGTTGGTGGTGGCTCAGCCACAGAGCCGGACTTAGGAAGAAGCAACAAAACTTAACAGGGCCTATGCCAGTAAATTACTCACAAAGTAGTGATTAAAGCAAAATAAATATACTCCAATAAAAAAAACTAATACTGAAAATAAGATATACAAGCCCTTCAATAAAATGTACATGAACTGGAGTCATTTTTGGCAGATGATGTGTATTTTGGAGTGTATGAGCATACTCTAGTCAAACAATTGGGCACCAGAGCTCAAGTATTATGATAAAACCATGTTTATTTTTGAGAAATATGAAATACTATATAAATTTCTCAAGGTACTTTGACTCCTGAAACAAATACTTAATATTGTCATTCAAGTGGTTTCGATCAGGTTAGATGCTACCTTACAAACAGTAGTTTTCAGAATCCATTGGATTCCCAACTAGGTTCCCAGAATCCATTGGATTCTCTCGTTGATTTTGTGTTGCAATATGTCATATTCATATCCCTGCGACACATGCTTCCATGAATAGGTACTTGTGTTGTCAGAAGCCTACATAAGAAATAACGCTTACCTAGAAGATGAGAGTATGGATGACCTCTGTAATATGTGCAGTCACGATCCTCTTCATTCGAATAAGAAGGTCCAAGAATGTAACCTTCATTCTTTATTAGCATATTAATTAGACAATTAAAATTAGTGCTTAGTAGTTAAACCTTTTAATTAAGAATTTAATTAGGTTAATCATATAAAAACAAAATCCATGAGAAATCTAATTCAATTTGGATTGTTCTTCATAAGAAGAGAAATCCAAATTTAATTGGTTAAGGACAAAATAGTCAAATTCACCATAATCTCATAATATCTTGACAATTCACCCTCCCTCTCACATGACCCTCACATTCAACCCACACCCTTCCCCTCTATATAAACACATTCCCACCTCCTTCACTCACCATCCCTCATCTACCCTCAACCCTATTAGCAAGGGAATAGGAGTTCTCCTCATAAGGTAACCCTTGATCCTCTTAAAAAATGTATAACTCTAACTAGGATATATATATATATATATATATATATATATATGTGTGTGTGTGTGTGTGTGTGTGTGTGTGTGTGTGTGTGTGTGTGTGTGTCAAGAGGGGGGTGGGGGGTGGGGGGGGGGGGGGGGAGGGGGGGAGGACTGCCTGCAGCAGTATGCAGCAGCTACAGCATCATGGCAGCAGCAAGCAAGCCCTACATACACCTATATGTATATATATTTGTATGTATATATATATATATATGTACCTATATTCTATATGTACCCTATAGACATAACTACTATATATGTACCTATATACATATGTATACTATATTCTATATGTACCCTATATACATAACTATATATGTATCTATATATGTATACTATATATGTACCTATATACATATGTATACTATATTCTATATGTACCCTATATACATAACTATATATGTATCTATATATGTATACTATATTGTATTTATATATGTATTTATATATCTATGTATATATATATATATATATATATATATATATATACTATATATCTATGTTTCTATATATATATGTATACTCTATATTATCTATATGTGTATCTATATGTATTTATATATGTATCTATATATCTATGTATCTATATATATGTATATTATATATGTATCTATATATATGTATATTATATATGTATCTATATATGTATACTATATTGTATCTATATATGTATCTATATATCTTATATATATATATATATATATATATATATATATATATATATACATTATTTTTATATTTAAGTTTTTATATAGATATGTGTCCCATCTATAACCAGAAATAGCATAAAATTGACCTAAAAATCTAGTGGGTTAAACCTACTTAATTATATTTCACCAATTAATGTGAATTATTCATGATATAGGCTATATTTTCTTGTAGTGAACTCCCATGTCTTTCTATAGTTGTGACGGTATTTGGAGTACTAAAGTACTCCGTAGTGCGCAACTAGCCCGATTTCGTGTCTGCTCATCGGAACAAGAAAAATGAGATAAGTTAGAACAACATCAAAAATGAGAAACTAAATATACATGCATACTCCAAATAAATTGATAAACTCACGAAAACTAACAAAATTAGAATCGGAGTTGATGATTGCAAAATCGAAGAAATTGGCACGCTTATAGGCACCACGAACGTTGTTCCATAAAAGGTTCATATCCAATAAAATTGCTACCATAGAGGTAATTCGGGGATGTGAGTCCAATGATGCGGGTAACTTTACAATCTGTTGAGTATGCAACAAGATACAACTTCGTATTGGCGCGACCAATACTGTAAAAACAATGGGTACATGCCAAATTTCATGTACTATTTCCTTGATTTGCAATTTTTTCAAATCATGAACGTTGGGAACAATGATATGCGCCTTTCAGTGTAGACACAAAGCAAAAAAAATTGGGCAAATTAATGGGACGAAGTTGTTTTAAAAGATTTCTTAAATAATAATCCATTTATCCTCGTTTGGGCTCTAATAGAAACTGTCAACTAACGTCGCTGCCAGACAAAACTTGACAGAGGCACACAAAAAGTAACCGAGAGGAGGTAGGAGGAGACAACACTGCATTTAGTGCAGTGGATGAGACACTAGAGTCGTACGAATAGTAGGTGTAGTCCTCCTGGAACAAAGCTCACAATACTGTTCCTGACGATTGTAGTTGTTTTTTCGACCGTTGTTGCCTCACATGCACGATTTTCTTTACTCTTATCGGTTGTCTCAAGGGTGGGACATGCAATCTCGCACGCACTGGTAGCTGGTGCAAGAACAAGAATCGCCTAACAGGTCGTCGGTGATGGACTAATCGATTTCCAGGATGTCAACACAGTCTCGCACGGAACAAAGCTTGCGCGGGCTCTACCTCGTACGCTAGCACGTGGAAATTTGACGACATCTAAGGAAGGTCGGCAAGTGGTTCAAGTAATTTTGCGAGTAGCAAAGACAAGATGTCGAGCAGAATTTTTGATAGAGAAAAAGGATAAATTTTTGTTTTTTGAAATTTATTGGTTAGATATCATATAACCTAATATGCATATATAAATATACTTTGGGTCAATTGTTGTTTAGTTAGGATAGTTCTTTTGTTAAGAAAGTTTTTGGTTTAATGAGAGAGAACAAGAAGGATTGTTATTAGTTGAAATAAGTTATGCTATAGGAATCGACTAGTATTTTTTTTTAATATTCTGACTCGTGTATATATATATATATATATATATATATATATATATATATATATATATATATATATATATTAAAGAACCACGTACAAGTAAGGCCGTGGTCTTTATTGAATTTTAGAAAATGATTACAAAATTGGATAAAAATAAATGAAAATTAGATAGACTTTCCAAATTGCAAACTCAAAACACACATTAAACAATCAAAAATGTCGACAACTCGGCCAATGTTAACAAATAAAGCCCCTTGGCTACTCGTGGAAGTCGATTATAAGAATATACATGAGGGTTAATAACTTACAATATACCATAACACATGAATATTGTGACAACCGAAGGAAACTTCTCTCAGTAAAATTGTCGTTAATATTTCTGTCATACAGAACGCAAGCCAATCTAATCATTATCCTTATATATTACAACCAAAAAATCTAGATATGCTTATAGTAAGAACCTAAATATCATATATAGTATATATTTAATGACTTAGATTCATAGAATACACATGTAATGAAAGAAATGAATGAGAAAGAAAGTTTTCTCCATATACGTCATATATCATTAAGTACAAATATTCTCTCGTAGTTGCTTCTTTTACTCCTAGTAAACATATTTAAATGGATAAAGGTTGAAGAACTATCTAGAATAATATTCAAGACATTAGAAAGAGATAGTATTTGTGCTAATATTCGAGCATTCAGGAGAAGATAGAAGAAGGTGGAAAAGAAAGCAAGGATGTGTGAGCGATCGGCATTGTGGCAACCACCACTGGGTGCGGTAGTGATCGAGTTCGATCTGATCAGACTGCTCGATGCACCTTTCTCAGTAGTGGAGGTGAAGAGAGAGGTATCGTCGCTCGAGTCGGGGACGCAGCGCACGTTCTCGTCCACCTACTGTCCGCGCATGTTCTACAACGGGCGAGCACTTGGGAGCACCAGAACGAGCACAAGAATGAGCGCTCCATCGCCAAGCGTGGCAGAAGCAGTGGTGGAAGAAGTAACTCCCTCACGGATCTCTCGTTGTCGGAAAACAGGATCTCTGGGGGGATATCGGGCCTTGCCGGCCTGTCCCGGCTAGAGGTTCTTGACATGAGAGACAACGAGCTGGACTCCGAGCTGTCGGCATTGCCCAAAGGCTTGGTGACCGTTCTATTTTGTAACAACTCCTTCACTAGGGAGATCCTGAAGCGGTTTTGGGAGCTGAGGCGGCTCCAACATCTCGACCTGTTGTTCAACTTGCTCGAAGGGACTGCCCTATAGGCCTTGTTCTCGCTGTCGAATGTCAGTTATCTAAGCCTACTGTCGAACATTGTTGAACAGCTCGCTTTCCGACGGTATAGCCTGCAACAACCATCTCAGGTTCGTCGATGTGTCGAATAATAGGCTCAGCGGCAGATTGCCTTCTTGTTTGAGCTCCAACTCAAGTAAGAGGGCGGTTAGGTTTGGGGAGAACTACTTCGCGAATCATCCACAATATCAGCATGATTCTAAGAATTGCGAGGGGGTGGCGTTGAAGATAAAGGTTCCAGAAACAGAGACATGGCGTTGATGCTCATTGTCATTGGGGGATTATCGTTATGTTGACGGTTTTGCTTGCTTTTGTGATATTGTGCAGATTCAGCCAATTCAACTTCTGGGTTCTCATTAGAGCTTCCACCGCTGCTGCCGTCACGCTTGCCGATGGAACGCTCCTTCTTGTGAACATTATGGTGCCCCTGAGTGCCCGTTCGTTGTAGAACTTGTGCGGGCAATAGGTGCGCGAGAACGTGCGTCGTGTCTCCGCTCGGGCGACAATACCTCTTTCTTCACCTCCACTACTGAGAAAGGTGTATAGAGCAGTCCTATCAGATCCAACTCGATCACCACCGCACCCAATGATAGTTGCCACAATGACGACCGCTCATGCATTCTTGCTTCCTTCTCCACCATCTGCTATCTTCTCCGTGATGCTCGAGCATTGGTACAAAGACCTAATTTCTTTCTAATGACTTGAATATTATTCTAATAGTCCTTCAACCGTCATTCATTTAAATAGGTTTGATATGAGTAAAAAAACAACTAAAAGAGATTATTTTACATGATATATAACGTATATGGATAAAGATTTCATTTTCATGCACTTATTTCCTTACATGTGTATTATATGAATCTAAATCATTAAATATATACTATGTATGGGGTTTAGGTTTTTACTATAAAGTATATCAGTCATTTTTGGTTGACAATATATAAGGACTGGATCGACATTGGTTCTGTGGTGCGAGAATATTAACGATAATATTACGAAGAGAAGTTTTCTTCGGTTATTACAATATAAATGTGTTATGATATATATATAGTAAGTTATTAACCCCAATATTATATATATATATATATATATTAAAGAACCACGTACAAGTGAGGTTGTAGTCTTTATTGAATTTTAGAAAATGATTACAAAATTGGCTAAAAATAAATGAAAATTAGATAGACTTTCCAAATTGCAAACTCAAAACACACATTAAACAATCAAAAATGTCGACACCTCAGCCAATGACAACAAATAAAGTCCCTTGGCTACTCGTAGAAGTCAATTATAAGAATATACATGAGGGTTAATAACTTACAATATACCATAACACATGTATATTTTGACAACTGAAGGAAACTCCTCTCAGTAAAATTATCGTTAATATTTCCGCCATACATAACGCAAGCCAATCTAATCATTATTCTTATATATTCAAGGTTTAAAGTATCGGCTGATACCGATACGTATCGGCCGTATCGGATCGGATCTGGCCTTGGCCAATCCGATACCGGCCAAAAAACTCGGGATCGGCCGAAACTGGTACATAAAATTTCGTATCGGTCTATATCAGCCGATACGGGCCGATACTGGCCGATACGGGCTGATACGAAAAAAAATCAGATCAAATCAGATCATCACATGAACTTTAACAAAGTAGATGTTCTACAAAAAGCTAAAAAAAAAGTAGAAATTGATTCCAGACATATCAAATCCAACAGAGAACAATAATGAAGAACCAAAATAGTAGACAAAAAAAAAAACTATAAACAGAGACAAATTCTTCTACAGACATACACATGATGACTATTGTTTTATTCAATTATAATGAAAATAAAATAAAAAAGACTTAAATAATGCATAAATATGTAAATTATTTTTCTATTTTTTTACTAATTTATTAATAATTATTTAAATATTGCCGATACAGCCGATACCAAAAAATCCGATACTCCGATCCGATACCGTCGATACTGCCGATACTACCGATACGGATACTCATACAAATTGTCCGATACCGATACCGAGTTTTTGAACCTTGTATATATTACAACCAAAAATCCAGATCTGCTTATAGTAAGAACCTAAATATCATATATAGTATATATTTAATAACTTAGATTCATATAATACACATGTAATGAAAGAAATGAATGAGAAAGAAAGTTTTCTCCATATACGTCATATATCATTAAGTACAAATAATCTCTCGTAGTTGCTTCTTTTACTCCTAGCAAACATATTTAAATGGATAAAAGTTGAAGAACTATCTAGAATAATATTCAAGCCATTAGAAAGAGATAGTCTTTATGCCAATATTTGAGCATTCAGGAGAAGATAGAAGGTGGAAAAGGAAGCAAGGATGTATGGGCGATCGTCATTGTGGCAACCACCATAGGGTGCGGTCGTGATCGAGTTTGATCAGATCAGAATGCTCGATGCACCTTTCTCAGTAGTGGAGGTAAAGAGAGGTTTCGTCGCTCGAGTCGGAGACGTAGTGCACGTTTTCGTGCACCAATTGTCCGCGCAAGTTCTACATTGGGCGAGCACTTGGGAGCACCAGAACGAGTACAAGAATAAGCGCTCCATCGCCAAGCGTGGCGGAAGCAGTGGTGGAAGAAGTAACTCCCTCACGGAACTCTCGTTGTCGGAAAACAGGATCTCTGGGGGGATATCGGGCCTTGCCGGCCTGTCACGGCTCGAGGTTCTTGACATGAGAGACAACGAGCTGGACTCCGAGCTGTCGGCATTGCCCAAAGTCTTGGTGACCGTTCTATTTTGTAACAACTTCTTCAGTGAGGAGATCCCGAAGCTGTTCTGGGAGGTAAGACGGCTCCAGCATTTCGACCTGATGTTCAACTTGCTCGAAGGGACTTCCCCAGAGGCCTTGTTCTTGTTGTCGAATGTCAGTTATCTAAGCCTACTGTCGAACATTGCTTAACAACTCGCTTTCCGACAGTATAGCCTGCAGCAGCCATCTCAGGTTCGTCGATGTGTCGAATAATAGGCTGAGCGGCAGATTGCCTCCTTGTTTGAGCTCCAACTCAAGTAAGAGGGCGGTTAGGTTTGGGGAGAACTGCATCGCGAATCATCCACAATATCAGCATGATTCTAAGAATTGCGAGGGGGTGGCATGGAAGGTAAAAGGTTCCAAAAACAGAGACATGGCGTTGATGCTCATTGTTATTGGGGGATTATCGTTATGTTGATGGTTTTGCTTGCTTTTGTGATCTTGTGCAGATTCAGCCAATTCAACTTCTGGGTTCTCATTAGAGCTTCAACCGCTGCTGCCGTCACGCTTGCCGATGGAACGCTCCTTCTTGTGAACATTATGGTGCCCCTGAGTGCCCGTTCGTTGTAGAACTTGTGCGGGCAATAGGTGCGCGAGAACGTGCGTCGTGTCTCCGCTCAGGCGACAATACTTCTTTCTTCACCTCCACTACTGAGAAAGGTGCATAGATCAGTCCGATCAGATCCAACTCGATCACCACCGCACCCAATGGTGGGTGCCACAATGACGACCGCTCATGCATTCTTGCTACCTTCTCCACCATCTGCTATCTTCTCCGTGATGCTCGAGCATTGGTACAAAAACCTAATTTCTTTCTAATGACTTGAATATTATTCTAATAGTCCTTCAACCTTCGTCCATTTAAATAGGTTTGCTACGAGTAAAAAAATAACTACAAGAGATTATTTTACATATTGATATATAACGTTTATGAATAAATATTTTTTTTTCATGCACTTATTTCCTTACATGTGTATTATATGAATCTAAATCATTAAATATATACTATGTATGGGGTTTAGGTTCTTACTATAAAGTATATCAGCCATTTTTGGTTGCGAATATAAGGATAAGGACTGGATCGACATGGGCTCTGTGTGGTGAGAATATTAACGATAATATTACGAAGAGAAGTTTTCTTCGGTTATTACAATATACATGTGTTATGGTATATATATAGTAAGTTATTAACCCCAATATTATATATATATTCAAGAATCACGTACAAGTGAGGTCGTAGTCTTTATTGAATTTTAGAAAATGATTACAATATTGGCTAAAAAAAATTGAAAATTAGATAGACTTTCCAAATTGCAAACTCAAAACACATTAAACAATCAAAAATGTCGACAACTCGGCCAATGTTAACAAATAGTCCCTTGGCTACTCGTGGAAGTCGATTATAAGAATATACATGAGGGTTAATAACTTACAATATACCATAACACATGTATATTATGACAAATGAAGGAAACTTCTCTCAGTAAAATTTTCGTTAATATTTCCGCCATACAGAACGCAAGCCAATCTAATCATTATTCTTATATATTACAACCAAAAAATCGAGATATGCTTATAGCAAGAACCTAAATATCATACATAGTATATATTTAATGACTTAGATTCATAGAATACACATGTAATGAAAGAAATGAATGAGAAAGAAAGTTTTCTCCATATACGTCATATATCATTAAGTACAAATTATCTCTCGTAGTTGCTTCTTTTACTCCTAGCAAACATATTTAAATGGATAAAGGTTGAAGAACTATCTAGAATAATATTCAAGTCATTCGAAAAAGAGAGTCTTTGTGCCAATATTCGAGCATTCAGAGAAGGTAGAAGAAGGTGGAAAAGGAAGCAAGGATGTGTGAGCGATCGTCATTATGGCAACCGCCACTGGATGCGGTCGTGATCGAGTTTGATCAGACTGCTCGATGCACTTTTCTCAATAGTGGAGGTGAAGAGAGAGGTATCGTTGCTCGAGTCGGGGACGCAACGCACGTTCTCGTGCACCTACTGTCCGCGCAAGTTCTACAACGGGCGAGCACTTTGGAGCACCAAAACGAGCACAAGAATGAACGCGCCATCGCCAAGCGTGGCGGAAGAAGTGGTGGAAGAAGTAACTCCCTCACGGATCTCTCGTTGTCGGGAAACAGGATCTCTGGGGGGGATATCGGGCCTTGTCGGCTTGTTCCGGCTCGAGGTTCTTGACATGAGAGACAACGAGCTGGACTCCGAGCTGTCGGCATTGCCCAAAGGCTTGGTGACCGTTCTATTTTGTAACAACTCCTTCAGTGGGAGATCCCGAAGCGGTTCTGGGAGCTGAGGCGGCTCCAGCATCTCGACTTGTTGTTCAACTTGCTCGAAGGGACTGCCCCAGAGGCCTTGTTCTCGTTGTCGAATGTCAGTTATCTAAGCCTACTGGCGAACATTGCTGAACAGCTCGCTTTCCGACGGTATAGCCTGCAAC